>OVAP01001124.1:0-25809 GCA_900406295.1 Aurinia saxatilis | reverse complement strand
ATTTCTTAAACCCTTTTTATTTATATTATTGCTTTCATTCAATTATTGCATGATGAATTGCTTGACCATGTGTAAGTAGATTAATTAGCTAGGTTAGGGTTCTGTAGTTTAGATGTTTAACTATTAGCCTTATGCATTAATCCATGATCCTTTAATCAATCTTCCTCTTAAGTGTCCTCAAAGCCTTGTTTAAGCTTGATCATCTTAAACTTGGATCTTAGAAGTAATTGTCATACACGAGAGTGTTGACAAGCCTCTGAAAATTTAACTTAAGGGAGCTAGTAGGTCGTTTCTCAAGGAGACTTGGTTACAACTAGCTAGTTGGACAATTGAATTGAACGTTAAAGCTAGTTTTAGGTTCATAGTTTCACTAAGAGATTAGGTTGCTTGAACTAGACTAAGATAGGTTATCACAGTGAGAACTGGGAAATCTAAATACATATTAGAACTGTCACAACGAGAGTTGGACAATTCATCCATTAGATTTCACGTTTGAGGATTGACTGGTTCATGGTCTGATGTCCGAGAGGTGTCGATCGAATCGACACCCGAGCTTCAACATGTGTAGTTTTGCATTCTAGCCTAAGTTCCCAAAACCTAGTGTTTTCCCCATTGATTCAAAACCCTTAGTAATTAGCATTAGTTAGTAAATCACAAAAACCATATCCTTGCTCTAGTTTAGAATATAATAAATTAGTTTGTTTAGTTTTCGGTCTTCGTGGATTCGATCCTTAAGTATTATAGCTACACTTGCTGTGCACTTGCAGTTAGAAATATATAGGGTTAAACTTTGTGTATCACTGGGTAGGTTGTTATATAACTTGTTATTACTGATTGTAATATCATAAGTTAAATGATACATATATCAACAAAATACTAAATTTTGAACTAATTTTTTTAGATGACGTGGTATTAAATGCATTCAGAAAAACATACTGATTCTTAAAACAAACATGTTCAACTCATACTTGCGGGCCCATAACTGTATAAGGTTTTTAATTTATAAACGTTCATTTGGTATAATGACACATACATTGGCCCATTTTTATAAAAGCTTATATTTCAAACATTTTTTCTCAACAAAACAATTAACTTAGAGGAAAGGATTGTGCATGAACTATGTACAGGCCCGGATCTTAATAACTGAGATCCGGAAAAAATTGGGGCCTCTAGTGTAATTATGAATAAACATAATCAAACACATTCTCGTACAAAATTCAAATGGCTTTAGGTATTCCGTATCCAAAAAAATTGATAAAATTAAAATTCTCCAAAACAATGTATATATATATATATATATATATATATATATATATATATATATATAAATCTTCAAACGAAATAACAAGCAATCTAAAATTAATGATAAATCTATTTATAAGAAATCATAATTTTCATAACTTCAAAACAAAAATAAATGTTGGAGAAATAGGTTATAAAGTAGACCTTAAAAGGAAGAAGACAAGAAGAAGATACTAGGGCAAAAAGAATATAATAAATCACTCTGTCATGAACATCAATCCAACTTTTTCAGCGTGAACAATAACCTTTTTTCACAAATGGGGGCCCAAAAAATTGGGGGTCGAAGAGAAATCATTCATCTCTCTTACCTCATGCCGCTATATAAAAGCATAAACAAATGAAAACTTTATAAAACCTAAATCGTCGCCAACATTTTCTCTTATCTTATTCCTCTATGCATCTCACATCTTGACTCGGAACCAATCATTAACATACGCTTGGATTGTCTCTTTTCATATCTCAGATCTGCGCGTGAATTCTCTTATAGTGTCAGTTCAAATTTATCCGGTGAGTTTTCTCGCTTTTGGCTTTTAATATGAATTTCTTGTTTCTTTTCATATAAAATTATGTATCATGTATGTCCCCTTGGTGGCTTTATCATTTCTGGCTTGAATCTTCAGTTACCTTTTCCTTGGGCAATTGAGTTTGGATCCTTCATTAAAAGAGTTTGATTTTGTCCATCTATCAACTAAAAACACCTTAATGTGTATACGAGATCTAGTGTGAAAAAAGGGTTATCAACTTATTAGATCCATTTTTTTATATGGATCCCATGCTTAATGAATATTAATAACTTTTGTCTAACATAAAATATTTTAAAAGATTTGTTAAAGTCAATCTTTTGTAATAAATATTTGCAACACAATAACTTTTTCTCATGTGTGTGAACTCCTAAAATTTAAAACAGACTTCGTAGATAAATAATATATATCAATTTTTATGATTGCTCTGTATTTAGCTTATATGATTAGCATTACCAGGGCAACTATCCTCACGACAGTTTGATCCCAACAGACAAAAAAAAGAAAACTACTTTGAAGTATATAAATGTATAGTTTTTGTTAATCAGACACGACACTATCACACTAATAAGATATTTTTTTCCAACTTGCTAAAAAATTGTATTTAATCTACTATTTTTTACAATCGTAAGTAATGCTTATGTAGTTTCCGATTTTTTTTCAAGCTTAATTTAGTTTAATGTAAATATTATATGTTTCACTACAGTATATAACCCTTGAGCAGTTTTCTTCTGTAAGAAAAAAAAAAAAAAAACAGATTGGTGCAGTCTGCTCTTTTTCTCCTTATTATGCTTTTGTAGACTGCAGTTTCCCAATTTGACTAGAACCGTAGGTGGATTGTGAGAAACTACAATACTACATTGAAGTTTTTAGTATTCAAAATATTTCGTAGTTCAAGATTTTCATTTTTTCATAGATTGGTACATTGAAAAGAAGATATTATTAACTTGACTAGTCTACCACAATATCCAGAATTGCAGGGCCAGATCTACGTACATAGAAGTAAATGAATATTTTTAGGCTTCCAAATTGTTTAGGCCCATGTTTTTTGTTCCTTTAATTTATTTTTGTCGATTTTTTTCTTCTAATATGTAAATATGTATTTTTAATCCAAATTCTTCATTTTTCACTCTTCAATGTTTGGATTTAAACAAACAAAAAATATATTTTTATAATAATTTATGTATATGTTTTATTTATAGTTCAAAATTATTCATAAATTAAATTCTTTTGGATGCTTAAAAATTAAAATCATTTGAACAATTAAAATCATTTGAACGAGAATGTGTTTGATTATGTTTATTTAAAATTTGAATTGAAGGCTTCAATTTTTGTTTTCCTCGAACCGCAATTATTTCAGATCCGGCCATGTCCAAAAGACCAAAATGCATTCTATTCCTTTCCACTATTATTACACTAAAATTATGTTATATACTAAACCTTGTATCCCCATGGTTTATTTATTTTTGTTTTTATTTTATTTTACCAACACCACTTGGTTTATTTTAAGTTCTAATCTTTCTTAAGAATTTGAAACTCTTATTTTCATACCTATAGTTTTTTTTGGTAAGTTGCTTACCTCTATGATCTTTTCCGATTCTCCAGTTTTAGCTAGATTATGTATACACAATGCGTGAGAAGAAACTTATATATATATCGAATAGCGATATTTTACAAAAGTCAGAGTGTACAATTACATATAAATATTTTCTCTTTACAGTATGAGTATTGATTTTTGTAGAGAGCTACAATGGTGTTGAACAACAAGATGTCAGAGGGTTCCAAGAAGCCCGCAGTCACACATGATGATGACTATACCGATGCTGAGTTGGAAGTGGAGAAGTTGGAGAGAAGGAAACAAAGGCGAGTTGTTTTCTCGATCCGGGATTATCTGTTGGGATGTAGACATAGGCAGAGGAGTAATCTGATAGGATGTAGACCTGGGCGGAGGATGAGAAACCCGAGAATCATCAAGAATAATCAAGCTGTGGTGGGAGCTCGGAGTATGACTCTTCAGCCAGAAGCCGGGAATCATCAAGAACATATTCATTGCAGTGGGAGTTCCATGGAAAATTTGAAGAATAACTCAAGCATCGAACAAAAACCAGATGAGTCAGGTAGTAGTTGATATGGATGGTAGAGAGAAGCAGCACAACATGTTTTGTTTGTCTAAGTTCATCTATATAATAAGGTTCTTATTCATTTCTCTGTGAGAGTGGATTGCTATTTTCATTATTTTTCTTAAACATTTACATTTTTTTGTGGAATTTTTATGTTTGGTTTATGGTTTTAAACTTTGAATGTTGTTGTTTTTCTTTAAAAGAAATATTATAACTCTCTTCTCTAATTCAGTCAATTGCAAATTTTAGATTTCTCTTTTTCCTTTTACAATAGAGTAGTTAGTTTGTAATGACAGGCAAGCTGTTATTTTTACTTCCTCTATTTTATAATATTTAAAGTTTTAAAGATTTTATTTTTTCATAATATATGATGATTTCAAATTTTAAAATAAAATTTATTTATTTTTATTATTGATATTCTACATATTATTTTTCTATTGGTTATATTATTTTGGGACTAGATTGGTATCGGTGCTCTCTTGTTACACTTGTTGCAATGCTGATCGCTACTTGATTTGTGCTGTGATCTGAACTTGTTAGGGACCAACCATAGATGGAGCGCAATGCCAAAAAAGCCTTGCCAAGCAAAGGTCTAACTGATGGGAATTGTGTAGGATGAGTTAAAGCGTCCACTAATTGAATATTTGAAGATTCGAAGACAATATGTTGCACATGCAAATCCGCTAAACAAGTGGCAGCTCAGATAAAGCTTTCGAGGTCTGCTTCCAGTTTTGACGCCATATTTGCGAAAGCATTCCTCCCATGTAAAAGCGGAGTTCCAAAATTATTGCGTACAATCCAACCAGTCCCACAAAGGCGGCTAGGATGTAACCATGAACTCGCAAGATTGTATTTGACCATGGAATCTATCGGTTTTTGCCAATTATACACTACCGCCGGCACGCTCGACACCTGCTCATTCGCTGCCGACCATTCCTGAAAATTATCTTTAGCATGTTGTAGAATAAAGTTCGCTGTCCATACATTTTGCTAAAAAACAAGTGCATTTCTTGATTTCCATATCTGCCATAAAATCCAGGGCACATAAATATCCGTCTCACCAATAGGAGGATGGTTGACAAGATAATGGAAATTTAAGAATGTCGAAGCTTGAGAAAACTCATTAGGTGGAGTATCAAGACCTGATAACTCCCACACATCCACAACACGAGGGCAATGAAACAACACATGTGATATAGTTTCATTAGCTCCCCCACACACTGGGCAAATAGGGTCCACATGCATTCCTCGTGATCGCAGACGATCCTTAACAGCCATCGCACTCGAGAGACATATCCATATAAAATGCTTTATTTTTTTGGTTGTCTTTACTTTCCAGATTTTACTCCATAGAGCTTTCTCCAGAGGTGGAAGGGGATTAGGCATTGCAACCTCTGCATCCTCAAACAGTTTGTCACCACTCTTCACCATGTATGAACCAGAATTAGAGTAACCCAAGTAAAAACCATCCCTGAGAACCCTGGAAGTCTTTACTTTCCTAATTCGGGCTCGGTCATCATCGTAAAATAACTTGCGCAATAACTCCTCATTCCAAGTGTCAGTACCAGGGAGAATCAAATCGGACACCCTGAGGCTAGTATCATAAGTTCTTTGCAAGGGTATCAGGATACGTGGTCTAGCATCAATAATCCAACAATCGGAGAAGACATAAGTGTCTCGACCATTCCCAATTGATTTTACAAGCCCTCTCTGCAGTAGCTCTCAACCAAACATCAAGCTCCTCCAGGCGTAAGATGGAGCCTTGCCAATGGTGCATCCCATAAAATCACCGGATAGAAAATAACGACTTTTCAGAAGTTGGGCCACAAGAGAATTAGGGTTGTCAATGATACGCCAGGCCTGTTTGCACAATAACGCTTGATTAAACGAAACAATATCATGAAAGCCTATCCCGCCGTTTTCTTTTGATAAACACAATTTCTTCCAAGCCACCCAGCTTATTTTCATTCGGTTATCACCATTACTCCACCAATATTCCGTCATAGCAGTAGTCAGTTTTTGGCATAAATCCTTGGACAGCCAAAAACATGACATAGCCTATATATGTAAAGTCAGTGCAATGGACTTCAACAAAATCTCCTTCCCTCCCTGGGATAAGGCTTTATTGAACCAGCCGTTCAATCGCGACTTTAACTTCTCCTATATAAATTGGAGTAATTTTCTTTTCGACCCACTAAAGTATTCTGGCAAGCCCAAATAAGTACCATCTCCCCCTTCTTTCTCAATAGCCAGGATCTGCTGCAAGGGTTGTTTCCGACCCACAAAGATATGTTTCCCGAAGATAACTGAGGATTTAGCTGGGTTAATAACCTGTCCTGAAGCCGCACCATACAAATGCAAGCATCGCATTATCTCAAAGCATTGTTCTTCGGTTGCCCTGCATAATAACAAGCTATCATCCGCAAACAACAAATGATGTACCGAAGGCCCATTTGCCACCAATGAAATGCCCTGCAGCCAACCTGCTCTCTCAGACTGATTGAGCATATTAATCAATGCTTCCGCCCCCAAAATGAATAGGAACGAGGATAGAGGATCTCCCTGGCGTAAACCGTGCTCTGGTTTAATAAAACCATGTGACTGGCCATTCAATAAGACATAATACGTGACCGACGTGATACAAGACATGATCCAATTAATCCACACCTCATTGAAGCCGAGCTTGCGCATTAATTTCTCCATAAAAACCCATTCCACCCGATCATAGGCTTTAGACATGTCCATCTTAATTGCCATAAAATCCTCACTAACAAAATCATTAGTACGGAGGGCGCGAGTGACCTCATGGGCTATGAGTATGTTATCGGTAATCAACCGACTTGCCACAAAACACCCTGGGTATCCGAGATAACATCTGGTAAGACCGTTTTTAATCTGTCACATAAGATTTTGGAAATAATCTTATAGTGAACAGAGCATAAGCTAATGGGTCGCAAATCCTTCATGCGAGTAGGAGCCGTAATTTTCGGTAAGAGGCATATATTTATGTGGTTCCACTCAGCCGGTAAAATATTGGAGTAAAAAAATCTTTCTATCTCACGTGTGATCGCCGGCCCGACAATGTTCCAATTTTTTTTTTAAAGGAGCCAGTAAAATTATCAGCCCCGGGTGCACTACTCCCTTTTATAGCAAAAGATGATCATTTAATCTCCTCATGAGTAACGGGTCTAGTCAAGGTGACATTCATGTCATTCGAAACCCTAGAAGTGAGCCCCAGAAAAAGCTCCTCCATATTATGGGGATTGGTTTACGTAAACATATTACGAAAAATAGTCTACCGCCACCTGACCCTTCGAACCTTCAGCATAACACTCCAAATTATTTTCATCATGCAACATAATTATTCGGTTACGAGCACGACGGCCCTTAACACAGTTATGGAAGTAACACGTATTATGATCCCCCTCTTTTAACCACTTGTCCCGAGATTTTTGCTTCCAAAAGCGTTCCTCATCTCGGTAAGCTTTGAAAACCTCCGATTTGAGCTGGGCAAGAAGTTGAGGATCTGGCGCAACCTTGCTAACCTCCAATTCTAATGCCGAGTGCAAGGCAACAAGTCTATCTGCCGAGTTTTGATTCGTTTCTCTTTTCCATTTTGAGAGTGCTTTATGGCAACAAGAAATACGTTTTAATAAGGGAATATCGAAATCCTCATTGTGCCCTAGCCAACCAATCCGCACGATCTCCTCTACTACCTCCTGATTTAGCCATTGGCTATCAAAGGAAAACCTTCCCCTACTATGTTCCATGGGGTCGTAAACATATTTAATTAGGATAGGTCTATGATCGGACCCCACAAATTTAAATACGTCATTTTTGAACTGGAAAAATAATTAAACCAAGCGTCGTTCCAAAAACTACGATCGAGTTTACATTGAACGTAATAACCTTCCCTCCATCCTGTCCAGGAAAAGGAATTGCCCACACTACTAATTTCACGAATTTTGTAGTTTGAGACCATATTTCGGAAATTCCAAAACGTTGGTTCTTCGCGAACTGGACCCCCTAATTTTTCGTTAGCATTTAACAATTCATTAAAATCGCCAACGAACAACCAAGCATCATCACGAGTTAAGCCAATTTGGGACAACATATTCCACACTCCAGAACGAAGTGTAACATCCGGGTCACCATAAACGCATGACAAAAAATAAGAAATGGATCCATGATTGACATGAACGTCAATGATCCTATTATTGAAAGAAACAACGTTAACAACAAAAGAGCTTTTCCACATCAAAGCCAATCCACCACTACGGCCCAACGGCTCGACTGTGAATAACTCATCGTAACCTAAACTCTGCTTTAAACCAAACATAAAATTATTTTTTTTGTTTCGTTTCTATTAAAAATAGAAAATCAGAAAAATGATCTTTGCGCATTTTCCGAAGACGAGGAATTGTTTCAGGGCTTCCATCACCTTGGCAGTTCCAGCTCAATACGCTCATTTGATCTGCAGCGGCTTCAATCTGGAAGCCAACGTTTTTTGTTTAGTTTTCTTAACTTTCGAACCATTATTTGAAGTACTCTCACTACGAGTTAACGGTTCCACTGTTGAAGCATCTTGAACCGATTTCCCTAATTTCAGTTTCTTCACCGCCGGTATAAAAACCGCTTCATCATCAAAGATCAAAGCCCGTGCCCTCTTGTTCTTAACTCATGTAGTACCCACAATATTTTGAACCAAAGGGCTATGCCCACCCTTCCACCATGTGGTCTTAGGGATCTTACGTGTTGGACTTGGTTTAAGTGTTGTATGCCTTTTAGCCTTTGGTACCATGTCTTGAGACGAAGTCGTGCCCACTCTTTGCAATGCCGGAATCCTGTTCAAATCATGAACACACGGATCCAATATTGTAGCTTCTGAAGACATCACGGGGTCAATCTCCGTGTGGTCAGTGTCGCTAAACACAACAGCCATAAGTAAGATGTTCTTACTGCCATTGAAACTCCCATTACCCACACCACCTACACGCTCAAGAGCTGGTTTTCATAGGCGCACAGGGGAACCATCAGAGCTAGAAGTGCCGTCCACAAAGCTTGTACCAACAGCCATTGGAGACGAAGCCTCTGTTTCCCGAAGTCGTGCAACCCATTTATCAATCTGAGCATCTCTCGGGGACAGTGACTTTGGCTTAATAGCAGGGGAATGTGATAGCTGAGAGTCCATGGGAACCACAGACCGATGGTGTGCATCATTACGCTGAATCTTCTGGCTGTTGTATCTCGGTTCATTTCTCTGTTTCCAAACCGGTGAGTATCGAGTATTCCTTTGAGATTGATAACCATAGTCCCTATGGTCAGAATGTCGCGGACCATAACGATTGTCATCTTGGTAGTGACGATGTCTATGAGAATCATAGTCATTGTATTGACGGGAAGAACGCTGATCATACTTTCGACGATCATAGCTAGCTGGGGAACGTGCCTTAGCCGTAAACTGAAACGGCTTCATGTATTCATTGTAATGAGGACGAGAAGAGTCGTCATAACGCCGTGACTCCACGACCGGTGCCTGAACCTTCTGATTCACCTCTTTCTGATATGTACTTTGCTTCAACTCCTCTGTTTTCTGAGTCAAGAGGTTCGACAGACATTGCTTGACTTCATGAGTAAGTGCAAAACACTTGAAGTAATGCTTCTGCAATTTCTCATATTGAATCGTAGTGGTGACTGATTCATGAGTAGAAAACGTAGCAGACAAAGACACAACTAATGACTTCAAGGCACTGACATTTACCAACAACTTACACTCGGACTCGATGACCGTTTCCACACGCCCAAGTTTACTACCAATTATCTCCAGATTGAGCTTAGTCGCACCATGGGGTGGAAAATCTGGCAAATGAACCCAAAACGGGATTTCCGAAGGGAAGGACTCGGATATAACCGCCTCCTACTTCTGAAGAACAAACATCCACTTGCGATAGTGAAATGGTGCTTGCTCAATTACCATTGTCACATCCTCTTTATTTCAAAAGTAAATTGGAAACGATCCAATCCAATCATTTTGCTAGCAACCTTACCCTCAAAACCCTAATAATTAAGCATAAAGGAGATGAATCCTAGTACTGACTTTTGAACCTCAAGTTTCAATATCCTACCCACAGAGATAAAATAACTCCCACTAAGTAAGATTATTTTAGAAAATTGTTGTTTATTTTTTTTTACATTCCGGCCCAAAGTCAGAAATGTAAAAAAAAAAATACACGAAATATTTTGGAAGCACTCTGTGCTCGGCGGGAAAATCCTCTGACTATTCTTTATTTTTCTCTTTCTTTTTAATCGAAACAAATTAATTAATTAATTAACAAACAAAAAAAAATCCCCAAATTTTTGAGTCTCTCCTTCACAGTGTCGTTAGGGTTTCACTTTCCCTCTTTCGTTTTTCGTTCTCTGAAGAATCATCATCATCAACCATGACGAGATCGGTGAAGCGAGAGAAGGAATTAGCCGGCGAAGGTAGCGGGACGCGACGAGACTCCGGTGGGGAGTTTAGGTCTGTGAAAAAGGAGAAAGAGAAAGGGAAAGGGAAAGAGAAGGAGACTGATACTGTTCGACCTAATGAGCCACCGACTCAGGAAGAAGAACAAGGGATTTCTGATCGGAGAGTTCTTAGATCTCAGTATCTCGCTTTGATTAACAAAATTAGTGGTAAAAAATTTGTTCATTGATTTGATTTTTGAATTAGGGGGTTTTTGAATTGGGTGATATATATTCTGTTTTTGTTTTGTATGTGTGTGCAGATTCTAAAGATGATTTGTATAAGGTTGATTCGGATAAATTCTCGAAGATTTTTAGTGAATTTGAGAGTTTGCATCAGCAAGGTAATTTCACAATGGTGCTCTTTTGGTTGATGAATGATTGAGAATGTAGCTCTTTTTGTGTGTGGAGTTTTGTGTGTGTGTGTTGCTGAAAGGAACTTTTTGATTTGGTTACAATTTAGCAATTTAGCAGTTAAGAAGTCTAGGGAGGGAATTGGATAGGTATAGGAATAATGAAAATGTAGAGTTTTATGAGTCGGAGATGTTCTGTGAGACGAATTGACTTGGAACTTATAATTCTTTGGTTGTATTGCTGGAAAGACTTTTTTTTTCCTTGGTTACAATTTGCCTAGCAATAATGAAGCCAAGGGAGCCAACTGATAGGTCTGTTAGTTTTTGTCTCATTTCACTAGTGAGGAAAAATGTAGCTCTATTGTTCAGAGTTTTATGAGTATGAGATGTTCTTTATTTATTAATGAACTAGAGATGAGTTGACTGGGAAGCTGTGTAACTCTTTGGTTTCTTTCTTATCTTTCAGTATCTGCAGTCTCCAAGTCTTTTATTTTTCTTAAGTTGGCTGTGTTGGCAATAAAATAAAGAACTTCTTTTCGGTTTGGTTACAATTTCCTGCAGTTCGAAAGCCTAGGGAGCAAGTTGCAGATGCAGAGGCATTTCTGGATATAGCAAACACCTTGGTGTCATCGGTGAAATCTCAGTCTGCTCATGGGGTTTCACCTGCTGAGTTTGTTAATGCTCTAATTCATGGGTTTGGTCAGGGTTCTTTAGCAATTGATGCTGATGAAACTACGCCAGTTTCTATTAAATGGAAGGATCTTGGGTTAGCTGTCTGTTCAACAGTTTTAGTATCATGTGGTTGTTCAACAATGTGAGTTCTCAAAATAACCTTTACATTTGACTTGCTTTTCTAGAAACTTAGCATGTTCATATTTTTAACAAAGGTTTGTCTTGCGATCAGGTTGGGACCTATGGACACTGAACTGAAACAAAGAAAACGGGCAGTGTACAAAAAACGTACAAAGCCTGGGGAAGGTGATCGTCCAGAGGAGGTAACAATTTACTTGCAGATCCATTTTGTTTGAGTTTATGAGCAATGCCAATGTGATATTACGTTTGTCCGGTACTATATGTGGTCCCATATTCTTTTGAGACTGCACATTTTAACTTTATTCTCCGTACCTAGCTTTGTCAATGGTTTATATTTCAGCCTGATAAGTGATATTAAGAGTGATTAGCGTACTTTACAATATATTGCCTTGGGAACAGGTTTATTGTACAAAAAGCATAGTGAAATTGGAATCTCGCGTCTGTTAATTGTTTTGCAATGGTTATATTGTGAACGTGTAATGATGCTTTGTCTGGAACTTGTCAATTGTTATGTAGTTTGGATTTACGTGAGAAACAAAAGAGCTGATATGAGTGATTATTGTAACCACCAGGTAGATGATACACAATCAGAAGAGAAAACTGATACAGACAAGAACATGGCCACAATGTTTACCATCTTAAAGCAAAAGAAGCGCGTGAGGCTTGAAAGTTTGGTGCTCAACAGGAGATCTTTTGCACAGACCGTAGAGAATTTGTTCGCACTATCGTTCTTGTCCAAAGATGGACGAGTTGAGATCATTGTTGATAAGAGTGGTTCCCATTTTGCCTGTAAGATACCTTTTACCATCCTCTTATATTTGTTTTTGATTAATATTTAATCCGTCTCATGTATATCTCTTTCCTAATTTGTCTTCAGTGCCGAGAAATGCACCTGCTGCAAATCTGGTGATGTCGGGCGAGGTTATCTATAACCATTTTGTGTTTAGATTGGATTTCAAAGATTGGAAGGTAATGAAATAGAATCTTACTCTGGGCTCTCGATTGTTAAACTATGTTGTGGCTCCTGAAGATGTCTGATTTGTTTGGTGATGATATATGTCAAACAGATGATGGCTGAAACAGTGCCAATGGGTGAGGAGCTAATGCCTCACAGAGAAATTACAATCGCGTCATCTTCTGGCCCTTCTGCATCAGCAGACTTCACACAAGATTCTCAGACAACACCGATAAGAAAACTATCCAGAAACAGAGGTCTGGTTGTACAAGAAGATACTGTTGTAGAAGATACTCCTGATGTCGAGGGCGATGGAACTCGACGGAAATGTAAGAGGAGACTCACTTGAGAAGACTGAGTCCCATCTTAAGGAGTATATATAGAGAGTAGAGAGTAGAGAGCTTAAAAAACTCATGCTTCTGTCTCATTTTGTGACATTGACTTGATGTCTTGATTAGGATCTGTTTTGTGTCCCATCTTAAGGAGTATATATAGAGAGTAGAGAGTAGAGAGCTTAAAAAACTCATGCTTCTGTCTCATTTTGTGACATTGACTTGATGTCTTGATTAGGATCTGTTTTGTGTCCCATCTTAAGGAGTATATATAGAGAGTAGAGAGTAGAGAGCTTAAAAAACTCATGCTTCTGTCTCATTTTGTGACATTGACTTGATGTCTTGATTAGGATCTGTTTTGTTGATGGTAGGTTTTTAGCAGTTAAGTGGCTTTGTCTCAATTCGTAAAAGGAGCCTTTTTGGCTTTCTGCTTCTTTTATCAAACTCAAGAGAGATGATCCTAATTATCATATTTTGTGAAAAAGAGACATTATTAATCTAATTATCGTTAGATATCAAAACTCAAAACACCAAGTTTAATCAAGAATACAAACCAAAAACCATACTCTAGGTAAGTATTAAATAAAAAATCCCTACGAACCCAAGTAGTAGGTAGCTACTGAATCCTAACACCAAACAGCATAAACCCTCCTTTCTTCTTCTCTTCTGATTTGGTTTCCTCCTCTGATGACTTGGAGCTAAAGAAGTTTTCCGTCTTGATTTCATCATCAGAGCTCTCGAAAACCGTCTTCTTTACTTCCTCGGGAACCACATTATCCGAAAGTTGATGAACATCAATCATCAAGAAGTTGTTGCTCTGACCTTCTAATGTCTTGACATTGCTTGGGACATCGCAAGTGTAGAAGACGATAATATCTTTCTCCTTGAGATTCTTCTCCTTGACGAATCCATTCCAACCTCTGGTGAATACATAGCTCTGGCTACTATTCCAGTAACAATACCTGAACTTCCATTGCCTCATTGCTCTGTCGAAAAACACAACCTCCACATCGTTCACACCTCCTCCTCCTCCTCCAATTTCTCCCTCTTCTCTCTCGTTTTTCTCGTCGCTTATGTACGGTAGATACTTCACCGCGTACTTCTTAGGTATCACAAGCCTGTTGAGTTTCCCTACATCGCTCGGTGTCAATTCCTTTTGAAAAAGCTGTGTGCATGAGAAGCAGTTCTTTGATTCTTCATCTCTTCCTCCTCCTCGGACTTGTTTTGATCCTACAAAGTTCATGTTTGCCACAATCTGAGAGCGGATTCTGAGAAACTCTCTAAACTTGTGAAAGTAAGAACCATCTCTAATCATGTTCAACACGGCTTCTGTTGTGTGGTACTGTTGAAAGTCCGGTTCATGGATGGTTGAATCATTCCAAGCAAAGTTTCGATGCGAGTTAGCATCGAAGCTACGGAGCTTGATGGAAGCACTATCGTAAGCCGTAGCGGCTTCAGCAGCGGATTTGAAAGTACCGAGCCAGATCCTTCGATGGTCTGCGTAAATCTGAGCACCCCAATGACCGTTCTGCTGCTGAACCACACCTTTGAATTTCGTCATCGTGTTGGACAAGGCAACAACACCAACACCACCAATACTAGGTTTCAAACGTTTCGTGAGATGCAAGACAAAGTCACTTGAACCTGAAGTCTCGGTCGTGGTCTTGGCCTCATTGCTTGTTTCTTCCATTGTTAAACAAAATCTGAGACAGGACGAGGAGACAGGAGACAAAGACAAAAAAAATTGAAAAAGAGACAAGACAGAGATATTCTCTCGCACAAACAGAGATTAGGTTTAGTATTTGACAGGGGAAAATTATGGAAGCAAATCTGTGAAAAATAAGTATTATGTTACTCTGTTGTTTCGTAATTGGTTAAGATGATTCATTACAATGTTAGTTTCCATTTCTGGTTTTAGTTTCTAATTCTCTCATATAAACGAAATGGAAATTTACTGAATCATTTATTACACCAATAGCTGTTAATGGTAACTTTCCTTCTGAATAAGATTTAAATATTACGTATTGTGTATTACGTGATGATTAAGTACAATCTGGACAAAATATTTTCAAGTTTTTTTTTTTTTTTGTCTTAATTTAGGATATTTTGTAGTTTGGTTTCTTGTTTCTGTGGACACACATCAAACTACTACATGTGGTTTCTTGTTTTTTACTGGTTCTGTTATATACAAAACAATCATGAAATTTAACAGTTGATCTTTCACATTGTTGTTAAAACATTTGACAGTTAACATGCTAATTTTTTCATGTATTCAAATAAGAGAGTACAGAACAACCATTTATTTCGATAACCGAAAATCTCCTGGACGAGGCTATATCTCTCGGATGTGCACGAAGATAATGTTATCGAACCCTCGGCTTATTCTCATCTTCTCATCTGTGTAGCTACAAACATAAGAATGGGACTTTTGGTTATTCGGTTTATAAGGCCGCATTATTAGTAATACAATGCATCATCTTCTATTGGGAATGTAGAAGAAGAAGAAGAAAGATACAAAGATCTTACAGAACTCGAAGCTCGATTTTGTTTGTTAATTCGATTGGATATCCAAATGGACCGCCTATTATTGCTGCGTCGTCCATCCTTAGTTCATAGGTACTGCCTCCTGATTTCCTATAGATTATGGAACCAATCAAGAAATAAGATTACAAAAAATTCACAAAATGACTTTTTAAAAAGAAGAAAAGACTTACAAGAATTTGCCTTTCATGGAAAATCTAAATGCCGGAATGATGTTAACTTCAAACTTAATCCTTTCACCCTTCTCGATGATCTGAAACGGGTCCTCAATTTCGTTAAAACGAACGAAACAAGCTGAAGCAACAATATTTGTACTACACAAGACATCTAAAAAGTGTTTACCTGTCTTCCCATAAGACCATTTGCTGCATTTTCAAGCCAACTATCTGTATACATCTGCTAACACAAAACCCGACAAATCATTTTATCCAAACAAATACATAAACTGCTTCTTCAAGCATAACCTGGAGTTATCATAAAAGTGACCTGTGAACTCCAAATCATTTGCCAGCTTCCCTCTAGAAGCTCGTAATCATCTTCCGCAGGATTAGCATTAGACGCAAGAAACTCATCGATAGCCTGTTGTTATACTAAAGTGATCCATTGATTCCAAATCCAACACCTATTTTCTAGTTTCTAAAATGCAATACACATTACCTCTGCTACTCCTTTGTCCTGAGATATGGTGGCTAACAATTTCTGCCTAGGCACGGTTTCTTTTTGAAGAACAAACGTCGTTCCCTGCGCTACAGATATATCGCCTTATGGATAAAAACAGGTATAAAGATCTTTAGTGTTCTTTATCAGAATCAAGAAACTCATTCACCTTGTTTCCCCTTGAAATCCGAAGGTTTCCCGAAGGCGACAAATACGTAGTATCTAGCCAACCTTTTGCCTCATCACCAAGAAGTCTAAAAGGAACGGGATATGGAACTTTGAAAGGGAGAAACTTTATCGAAAAAGCAGCTTTATCGAAACGAAATAAAACCCGTTTCCCATCTTTGATCGACGCAACTGCCTGTTAATGAAACAAACCAAGTATAAATTTCTCAACTCTTTTATGCAAAGACTTAACAGTGAAGAAGCTTACCTCAACTTTCAGCTCTCCAATGGCGTCAGAGAATTTAACAATATTCGAAACACGAGGATCGTTTGTTGTCTTCAGGTATACATCTTGAAACACAGTGAACACATCTACTCCTGTAAATGTTCTCTGCAAAGACACAGCATTCCATTGTTCCTCTTCTTCTTACATGCAATCATCAAGAAAATGGAAAAATCATAATGAATGTGTGATGAGAACTGACCTGAATCGGAGATGCAGTTCCAGGTCTTGTGGTGAACATTAATCGCCAACGACCTTCAATTAAGTCAGAATCTGTCTAGACATTTTGATCATATTCCCAATAGAAAACCAAAAATGAGCAAGAACAGAACAGAAGAAAATATTGTAATTTGAATGCAAGAAAAGATTCATACAGGATTTGTAATGCCCTCTAATCCTTCAAGAACTTTCACAGCAGATTCCACATCCTAACAACAGAAAATCATTCAAAATCAGATATAAAAACAAGAAAAAGCAGAACCATGCAGAGAGGTTGTTCATACATTGAGCTGTCTAGGAGAAGCAGATTTGCCACGGCCTTGAATTCCAATCAAAGCCTCAATAAGTTTCATCTCAGCATCATTGAAAGACGATTGTTGTGTTTGGTCAGTAACAGTAGAGGAAGAAGAACAAGTGATTCCTAGAGTTCTCTTCTTTGTTGTCTTAAGAAGAAAGCATCTCGGAGAAGAAGATGATGATGAAAAAGAAATAAACGATGATGGGCATGGACATAAACATGGTGAAGACATCTCTACGGTGTAGTAGAATCTAAGAGACACCATTGTTGCATAGTCTTAGTGAAAGCTTACATTATAATTGTGTGGTTGAGAACAAACCATTAGACTTGGTATAAGATAACTTGGAAAAAGATATTAGTGGAAGTGAATTTTCTCAATTAAGTAAAGTCTTAATCCTCCCAAAAATACACAAATCTTTGTTTTCTTGTACATTCTCCACACTACAAAAACACAAAGCCAAGATCTTTTGTTTGACTACAAACAAATCACATAAACTTGACTCAATTTGCAGGTAGAAGAATTAGCAGTGAGAATCTCCAAAACTCTTTATGATCTTCACAATTTGCAAAACCAAAAGCATGAATCTTTACTTTGACCCTTTACACCAAATTTATCTTATGTCACATTCTCTTATCTTCAATGATGCAGAGACTATTACAGAACCAAAAAAAGTTTAGATGTTTTTTGACAAATGTATCTAGAAAGAATTAGCAACAAGAATAGCTTGTCTACATCTAGCTTTAGCTTGTTCAAGCCTCTCACTCAAAGTCTCATCTTTAACAGAAGCTTTAACCATAGCCAAATCCATCTCCATCAACTTCAAAACTCTAAAAAGCTCTGTAACCATTCTCTCCTCAACTTCACCATCATCTCTCAAAACCTCAGCTTCTTCTCTAGCTCTCTCCGCAACTATCTCACCAACTTTAGCTAAAAGCTCTTTAGAACCAAACTCTCTCTCCATCAAAGCTACAAACTTCTCCAAGAAGTCCATTATCACATACCCTTTTGGTTTCTCCAAGTTTATCTCTTTGGTTCTTTTCCAACCAATCTCCATATTAGGTGGCTCTGGTTTCTTGATTCCTCGCTGTGTTCTGTCTCTTATGATCTCTGATCTTCTTCGTTTCTCGATTGGGAACTTCTCTGCACTTGTTGTGTTGATGGAGTCTGGTGATGGTGTGAGGTCGGAGAATGGATCTTTTGGTTGTTGGGTTGATGAACATTTGATTGTTCGACGTGGGTTCTGTGCGTTGAAGAAGGTTGGGAGTGAGAAGTTGAGAGTTGTAGAAGAAGAAGAAGAGAGAAATATGGAAGCCATTGGTTTGGAGCTTAAGCTGTGAATTTTGGAGAAAGATAAGGCTTTTTTCTGGTGGAAAATAACAATCGTGTCGTATAAATGTCTTACACAAGTACGTCTCGTCGTTTTATATTCTTGGTTAGACAAGAACGTTGTGTCGTTTATTGTTTTAGTGTGGTCAAGTAAATAAACGACCAGTTTTGTTTCTTTTGCCTCGGTTCGATTCCAGTTCGGATTGGTTCAGATACTTGGAAAGAGAATCGAAAATATCTAAAACTACCCAAAAAGATAATACCACCTATTATTACACTAAGGTCACTTTAAGGGAAGCATAACTTTATGATTCATAAAAAGAAAAAAATTACAACTAAAATATGTAAAATTTAAGTTATAATCAATGTAGTTTGTATAAGAAAATTATGAGCAAGAGAAAATCTCAATGAATATGTGGATCTTGTTTCTTTAAAGATGCAAACTTTACTTTTGCATAATGCGATTGATTTTTAAAACCAAGACATTTAGTGCATGCTTATTTTCTTTTACATGTAAATAACCACATGTCACAACAACAAAATTAACGAAATAGGGGTGTTCAATCCACGATTCGGTTTTTGGATTTTTCGGTTTACCAATTTACGAAATTTAGTTACCATAGTACTACCATATTCATTTCGGTTCGGTCCAGTTTGGATACATTCGATTTTCGGTTTTTTCAGTTTTTAACCAAAATCCATAACTGTATTTGATTTCATTTTAACTTATGTAGATTTCAGCTATAAAAAAATATAAATAACTAAAATTAACCAAAAACAAAAGCACAACATTTCCCTAAAAATAAAAAATAATAAACCTCATGAAATATTAAAATTTTAAAAGAATATCAATGAAAGGAAAATTAAAACCATGAAAAACTTTAACTTTTCCATCCACCATTGACTCTCGTCTCCTACTCCGATCGTACAAAACTCTATATATATATATATATATAAATACAGCAATACATTTAATTAGATTTAGTTATAACTACATAAATACATATAATTGATCAATGCACATAACACAAGATATAGATTACTTTCCACGAGAGATTATATTCTCTTAAGAAGCCACCGTTAACTTATTATCAATAGATCCTTCCTAAGTTCGTATATTTTATATATAAAGATTTATAATTATATATACATAGATCATTAGGGTTTTTCAAATTATACATCAAATTACTTATATTAGTTTAAAGTTCGT
Source organism: Aurinia saxatilis (assembly GCA_900406295.1). Lineage (NCBI taxonomy): Eukaryota > Viridiplantae > Streptophyta > Magnoliopsida > Brassicales > Brassicaceae > Aurinia > Aurinia saxatilis. The sequence continues at coordinate 6,209 of OVAP01001124.1, read as the reverse complement.
AACCAGATTAAAAAAGTTTAAGATTTTAAGTTAAGATTTCCGATAAGATTCTTAGCAGAACAATATACATATATAGATATACAATATTTTGGATAATATATATATATATATATATATATATATACAATATTTTGGATATAATAAATCAGTTTTTCGGATATAATAAAAAAACCGAGGAAATTAGGCTAATGTGCATTATAAAATAAAGTTGATAATTAAGGTCTGTAACAGCTTTTTTTAACAGAATAGATCTATGCTCGTTTTCATGATAAGATTTCCCATCATTCTATCCCTTGTATATTGATGAGGTATTAGGTCAAATCCTAAGCGAAGTTAAGTTCAAGTGTTCAACAAACTTCACGTATTGAACATTATGAATCCGTTAATATCGAACGGAGGGGAGTCACGTGTTCAAGTAAGACATATGATGTTTCTGATGCTTCCCAATGATTTGATATTCAATTGTTTAGGTCGTGTCTCGAGATTGTACTACCCGACTCTTTAGTTTCCAAGCGATTTCGCTCTCTTTTTGCTTCACTTGGGCTATACGAGACCCGGTCATTGTTAAACCGCACCGAGAATTGTCTTTACATATCTTTAGGACTCCCTACTGATTTATACCTACTACGTTGGTTTACTCTATGCCAAAAACCAAATAGCTCTAGCAAAATTTTGGTCCCAATCTCATCTCATAATTCTCCTTTTGTGCGCCTGTCGGGTGTTGTAATGGTTGGTTATAATATTTACTCCATTGGTTGACATGACATCAAAATCCAGTACAACAATACAACGTCAGCAATTCTCACGAAAAAACTAACATTAGTTAACGGATTGATGATTTAGACCGAAATACTATACATTGTGATGTCGTGTGATGTTTTATATAAGTTAGTGTATATTTAGACCATTACAAATTCTTTGTGAGTCTATAGTCACAAACTTCAACACTTGGTGTCTAAATAGGCAGTTTTTCCTTATTATTACCAAGGTTAATTAGTAATTACTTGGTGGCGTGAAAGAATGGTAAAGGAGAGCTTTAACCTTACGAAAATTGTTACTTGCAACATAGTGATATTTAAGGCTTTATTTCCATTCTTCAATGCCAAAGTTCTTCCACTCATTTTCCACAACTAACTATTACGGGTTACTGTCAAATTTGGAGAAACCCAGAAGTAGTAAACAGTTTTTTCAAACTTTATTGATTAGCCATTATGCATATACATATAAAGTCTAAACTTGATCAACAAATTCTCTATATATAATAGAATAGAAAATATAAATATACACAAATGCTCATTCTAATATTTCTAATAACATTATTTCCATATGTTTAAGGATATCTAGATCTCCTAATAGTTACCATATATTTTGTTGACTGGTGAATTTTCAAACAATTTGAAATTTCAAATAAAGTGATTGCCAAATACTGTAGTTAGTCAAAAGTGTAAATGTATAAATTATTTAATATGTTATCTTCATGAATTTCACATTAACTATCTACCAAAAACATCCACCTCTTTTTTTCTTATAAATAGATTTTTTATATACATTGTTTCATTATATCTATAACAAAAACATATACTCAAAATCAAACACTAATATTACAATAATGTCGATGGGGCAAAAAAATGGAAAGCAAGTAAGGGGTAAACAAAAAATTGAGATGAAAAAGGTTGAAGCATATGGAGATAGGATGATTACTTTCTCAAAACGTAAATCTGGCATCCACAAAAAATTAAATGAGATTATAACAATGTGTGATGCGGATGTAGCTTTTCTGGTTTTCTCAGAAACCGGAAAGCCTTATACATTCGCCCATCCATCTATGAAAAAAGTAATAGATCGATATTTTGCAGAAGGTGAATCATCCGTAAAAAATGAAAATATTGCGACATCGATGGTCGAAGCGTATAAGAAACGAAAAATCATGAATCTCATGAAAAATTATGTGACGGTTGTCGAGGATTTTGACACGGAGAAGAAAAAGGAGAAAATGTTGAAAGAATCAATAAATGAAATGGAGGAATCAGGACACATGTGGTGGAACCATTCGTTTGAAGGCTTGAGTGTCGAGGAGTTGGAGCAAAGGCACCAAACATTTGAAGATTTATACAATAGCATGCGTGACATGGCTCTCTCACGGCTGGAAAAAAGCGGCGAGAGTTCACTTCCGGACGTGGCTAACGTGGACATTGCGGTGGTGGCGAATTATGAAGAAACTTAATGATATTAATTTCTTCGTATTTAATTTGTTGTTGTCGTAATAGATTTAGTGTATAGGATTGATGAAAGTATTCATCAATTCTTTTCTACTTCTATAAGTGGTTATTGTATTCTGAATTTTGTTTGAAATGCCTTTTATATTTTATTTAGTGTTATTGTTGGTACTAAAGATTATGATCTTTAATACTTCCAGTCCAAAATTAATTAAAATAGTAGTATATATACTTAATATTAGTTCTATTGCCGCTATTCAAATTGTGTTTTTTTGTAATGTAAAAGTTTTGAGTAATAAAATTACGATGTTTTGGACCAACGACTGAAGTAAATTAATTAACTTTATTTCTATCACCACAGTTAAAATATGGAATCTTGATTATATTCCAACTTTCATTTAAATGTATTCTATAATTGATTTTGATATTTTTTAAGCATTCTTTGGAATGAATACGATAATATTGTTTCTGTCATTGCTATTCAAACTCATAACATTGGAAGTTAAATTCAAACTTTAATTTAAATGCATTTCAACTGAGTTTAGTGTTGTTTTTTACATGACATGACACTAAACTCAGTTGAAATGCATTTAAATTAAAGTTTGATTGTTATTACTTGAAATGCATTGTAAAAGGTATATTACTTGAATTTATTGTTCTGCAGTTTTGACAAAAATTTATTGTTGATAACAGAGGGTAGTCATGAAGTTTTTTTTCTTTTTGTAATACATTTTCCTTTTAAAAATATTCAATTTTGATGTTATGTAAACTCAAAACGACTTATTTTTATGGAGATCTAAATGAGATAAGGAAAAATATCATAATGATACATAATGTGACCGATATAGTTATTGTTTTTGTTTTGAGAAACCGCAGTCGGTCGTCCTTCCAATCATGGAGACAAATAAAACACATATTCACCGAGATCAGAAATTAAAAGATAAATAAGAAAAAAAATCGAGCTCTCCAAGATATTTTCTTATTCTCCTTTTTAATGTCTCTTTCTATATATATAAAGTTTTAAATTTTGTTTTACTGTCTGCAAATTTTTCGATTGTTATTAGTATCAACAATAATAATTTCGCGTGGTTCCTAAGAGATTTAAAAATTATAGAGTACCCAAATCTGTAATTTGCTGATTTCTAAAAAAAAGAGAAGTGGAAACCATGGGTTGGTCTCAGTATGATCATTCAATTAACAACACATCGAGATGTAATTATTGTGGGCGTAAGGATCATCATATTTCTTCTCTTATTTTACCACAGACTGTATATATCAGGTTCCGGTAAAAAAAATTCATAATACCATAACCAAGTTTTTAGATGTCTACTATTTAACCTATAACTTTTGCTTATATATTTGTAGGAAAAATGTACTTTTATGTTTCATTTTAGTGGAGAGAGATTAACTTTTAAAGTTGTATATATATAATAATTACCATGAAAAAATCTATCACTTTTTTTATTTAAAATTTTCATAAACATATTCAAAGTGGCTCTACAACATAACTCTCTCTTATTGTTAATAGTGAATTCGATTTTGTTACCCCAAAAGAATGAAAACGGAGCTTTAACTTTACAAGGCTCCATTTCCATTCTTCCATGCTAATATTCTTTCGTTGGTAACATAAACAGAAATATTGAATACTATTTAGAATCTTTGTATTCCTCCTAACCAGAACGAAAGAAGAGACAATCAAAAGTTGTATATATATCATATAGGTTATAAACGAAATGTACACAAGAAACCAAAACCCCGTTGAAATATAGTATAGTGATAACGAAGAAAGCTAATAATTATAACTTCGAAATTTATTTTTTGGGTATACATATACTATGGTCTACAGAACAGAAGTAGGAGACTACGTACGTTTAATGTGCTCACATGATGGAGCAGCTTTGTTGGTTGGTGACTTCATGGCAACATTGTGGATGTGGATTTGGTCTGCCTCCCCAGCTATCGTAAATGGGCCTCCCGTAACACTGATGTTGTTGGGCTTCGTAATACGGCCCACAATGATACGCCTGTTGACTCACTGGTATCATTTGAGGAGCTGGAACCGGAGTAGGAACCTGAGTAGGAACCTTAACCAGAACCGGAGCTGGAGCTGGAACCGGAGTAGGAACCTGAGTAGGAACCTGAACCTTAACCGGAACCGGAGGCGGCTTAGGTGGTTCGAGGATCTCGATGGACTTGATAGAACCATCTCCTTTGTAACAAAGTTTGTTCATAAGCCTCTCTGGATCGTAACATATCACCTTGATGATGATTGTGTTGGACTTCTCATCAAACAATTGGTCTCTTATTTCTTTGTTTTGACAAAAAAAAACAACACAACACACAGATCAGATCTTTTCATTAAGTTTCATTGAGCATAGAGTGAAATGAGATAGAGACTCACGAGGGAATTTGCGGAGAGCTTTCTTGGCTTTTTTGTAACATTTGGAACAATCAAGATCCACCTTCAACCTCATCATAGTTACCTATGTGTAGATCATATCATTTGATCATTATTACCTTAAATAGTTACCATACATTAAATAGTAACTATACTAAAAAGATCAGTAATTTAACATAAAATTTCAGATCTGAATAAGGAAACTAGAATAAAGCTAAGGTACCTTCTCTGCCATAGCTTGGGGAGTCTTGACACGAGTCACAAAACAATTACAAGAACAAAGTTTTTATTTGCATATTCTGTTGTGAAGGAATTACAAATCTCTCTATATATAGAAAGTGATATAAAGAGAGACGTAAATGAAAAAAAAGGGAGATAAAGTTCTTATTTCTTTCTGTGATATCAAAATATCTAATTTTTGTGATATTTATTTGTATCTGAAATACGACCACAGTTTCGAGTACTTGTGAAGTGTCCACTTTGGTCTTTGTATATTAATTCTATGGTACGAATAAAATGCCGACATAGATGAAAATGGTTGTAAAAAGGATTGATTGAGTCTGATGTTCCCATTAAGACTCTTACCAACCGAGGAAATACAAAAAATCAAGGGATTATGGATGAAAGAAGAAAAACTAAAGGATGAGAAATTGATAGAATCCAAGTTTCTGACCTGAATAATTAAAAAGAAAAAGTGAATCGAATCTTGGATGAATTTGATAATGAGATCATTCTTGGGTATTTCTGGATTTTTAAAGCAACCATATTATTACATTTGGGTAAGTATAGTATTTTTTATTATATTTAATAGGATGGAAACGGTCCTCACATAAGAATAAAAAAAAATTATTATAAAATTCTAAAAATTTTAACAACAAAAATACAAAAAATATTAATAAACAGGCAGCGACATTGTGATTTCTTGTAATAAAGTAGATGTTACAACAAAAAACCAAAAATAGGCATCAATTTTTATTTTATTTTTCTTTAGGTAATAAAACATTTTGTGCCGGGTTTGAATACTCTATCCAATATGCTGAACACTATAAATAGACATTTAAGAGAAATAACAAACCGTAAAATAGATTCTTGTAAGAATTCTGTCAAAGACAAGAGAATACAGAATTGCGGCTTGTCTTATTATGTGACCATAAGATCAATATTTATACAGAAGGTTACATAGAGAGAATTGGAAAATCTAATACAAAAGGAAGTTCTAATATACACACATAACTTGCATATCAAGTTGTTGCCTTAATACCCCCTCAAGTTGGAGCATGTAAGTTTTGAATGCCCAACTTGACTAGAAAGGACTCAAACTCCTTGCGACCTAATGCCTTTGTTAAGATATCAGCGAGCTGTTCCTTGGTAGAGACATGAGAGGGTTTAATCGTACCATCGAGGATATAATTGCGAACAAAGTGACAATCAACTTCAATATGCTTAGTACGCTCATGGAAGACCGGATTATTACTAATATGCAAGGCAGCCTGACTATCACATCTTAGGGAAATGGGTGCTTTATGATCGATACCGAGCTCAAAAAGTAAAGATTTGAGCCAACGCAATTCGCGAGTAATGGCAGCCATGGCCCG
>OVAP01001123.1:0-26266 GCA_900406295.1 Aurinia saxatilis | reverse complement strand
CATGTCTCTTAGCACTTAGATAATCATACTCTTTTTCCCACGTGGTTTTAACGAGGTGATTGTCTATGTGCGTTNTTTCCCACGTGGTTTTAATGAGGTGGTTGTCTATGTGCGTTCAAGCTTAGTATTAGTTTCACAAAGACTAAGCTTGAGGGGGAGTATTGATCAAGAAGGATTTATGTGTGTGACTTACATCTAAGCAACACATAAATCAGTTTGTATTATGGAGGGAACATGAATCTTACCGTTGGAACACAAAGAGAAGAATAAAGGATGATGGAACATATATATCACGACTGGAATATAAAAGAAGAATAAAGAAGAATCAGCATGAAGGAATGGCTTAAGAGATACATGTGACCATGAGTCACAATCAGTCCGTACATGGACCACACTGAAGGACCACAAAGGGTCACAATCCCTTCCTACCGTTGGAGCATATTCTGTTTGACTTATTCTCTTTGTTTCCTCTATTTAAAACATGTAACACACATTGTATCATTTGCCAATTCTAAATACACAAATCATGTTCCCTCACTCTCTTCATTCTCTTAGTTACTAGTAATTCTTCATATACACATTCTATAAACTCTCAATCTCAAATATTCTAACACGGTTAGCATGTTTTTTCAGGTTATCCCCTTGGTTCATCCGTATTTACCCTCCGATCTAATTTTAATTATTGGCGAAAGGTTTTATTTTTAAGTGTAGGGAGTTGATGTGTTTCAATCAAATTACTCTCTACCTCATAAAGCTCTTCTGGTTTGAGTTTATTCCCGTTTTAATCCAATTAGATTCTCTGGTTTGAAGACTTCGACTTTCTCCGGAGTCGATCTAGCATCCCCGATGTTATTTGGAGAAGGAACCCGCTTCTGGTTTCTGCTTTCAAATATGATTGAGACTTCCCAATTTGCATGCTGATAAAGTTTGTACCAGACATGGAAAGTCGGCTCTTTCTTTCCTCTTATCAACCAATCTACAATATGTGGACTGTGGATCGGTCTACAATTCATGTGGAGATAGCTTGCGGTACTTAAGTTTTCAAGGCACTCTCATTTGTCAAAGAGGGGTTAATCAGTTGTAGTTACAACTACTTAGAGTCTTCAACTCATTAAGACATTTAGGATTGAGTTTGGTCTAGATTCAATACTACGAGGGTTTTGGATGTTGGTCCAGATTAATTTGATTTTACTTTTAATCTCCGTTTATAAACTCCGAGATAACTATGTTTACCACCGGTAATGTTCTCCGGCAAACTTGTGATGGCTATATTTAAGTTTGTTAATAAAGTATCATTAGTGAGAAAAAAAAAACTTGTGTTTAATTTCGACTTTTTCAATTTCTAGAGACTAATTTGTTTTGTAGAGTTTTGTCTCCCACGGCCATCGGTTGCCTACCCCCAATTTGTCACAATTTTATATGATGATGTGTTCGTGATGATGCCAATAGTTTCTCATGTAGTATTCTATTATAGTTTCGATGATATTTGGCATTACCGAAGAATTACTTTTGTATTAGGATGACATTTTTCAGTATGGTTTATTTTGATTCTACGTAGATAAATGTTTCTTTTCTTTCTGGTAGAGTTTTCTTTGGCTGTCTGTGTTCCGTAAACGATTGGTTTTCAAACCTGGAATCCCAACATTTTGGTTTCGGAACAGGATATTGGATGGGCGGGGCTTGTTGACTTCAATTTTTGAGGAGAGGAAAACTTTAATCATCATCAACGAGAGATGGTGACCCAACAACATTACAACTTGGTAACAGTCCTTTTTCTGACAGCTCCTTTGGAGTCTGAGTAATGATAACCAATTGCATAGATCGCAACTTGACATCTTATAAGATATAAGAACATACTAAGCACGACTTTTCTGAGAATTGAGAACGGATATTGTCCTCAAATGCAACAATCGACAGAAAGTGGCGGATCTGCAGTCTGCATATATCAAAGTCAATTTATGGAAAAGAAATAAGAAACCCATTAACGTCCTAAATCCTCATGTTTATATAAAACGTGTATATAGCCTCATGTGGTGGTATCAACAATCAATCAACAATGGTAAATGAAAAAAAAGAAAAGACGGTGAAGAATGAGAAATAGTGTTCAGGCAATATACAACTAAATTCACATATATCTCTCTACAACTTATCTGCGATTTTTGCCACTGCGTCTGCCAGTTTGTTGAGAACAGCTACTAAGTTGTCACTGTGATCCTTCCTTTGCTCCCTGTCTAGTTTTAAATTTGAATTCTGGACCTCAAGCTGTGCCGCCAATAACTGCCCGTTTCTTTCCAGTATCTCTATCAATTGATGCTGCATGCTCTTTGTTACTTCTTCTTCTTCTTCTTCTTCATTGGCCGCTTTTCGTTTACGCTTTCTTTCTTCTTGAGATGTCGATCCAGCTTCTGGATGTTTCTCTTTCACTCCACCTTCAAGTTCAAAATCAACATTTTTGGTAAAAACAACAAGAAAGGAAATATTAGCTAACAAAACTGGAGATGCATTTTATAATAGCAACCACCTCAGGAGAAGCTCGAGATAAGCGCATCATAGAACAAGGTTAAGTAAGTGTATTGAATAGGTGGACATAAGATTCAGAGGTAAACAACATGCATGACTTGTCCAAATGAAATGTATTTCGATCTTGTCTGGATCATAATGGTGCTTAAATCGACACAATTCACCTAAAAGAAGTTTGTAGTAAGCACCAAAAAAAACTTTATGGCAGCGTTTAGATTCATGTGTATGTCAAATGAACTTAGGTTTTACTAGAATGAATTTTGGATTGGTTTTTCAGATATAAAAGCATATGTTATATAATACAAACCTTGATCGGCTCCACAATCTGGTTGCGTCTCCTTATGAATCACTGGAATTGGAGTGACAGATAAGGGCGTGGGAGCCGGAGCCGGAGCCGGAGCCAAGGCAAGCGCAAGAGCAGGTTCGAGCGGAGGAGGGATCAGGTTCACGCCGCCGTCAACAATCTCATAGACTTCCTTATCGAAAAAGCCAGGAAGCTTCCTCTCGCGGCGGACATCGTTCCTCATAACCCAGTAAGAGTCGGTGTCTTCCTTAATCTGAGACTCCCATTCCTTGATCTTCTTATAATCTCCCGCCAGATTACTCCATCTTTTCCGGCACTGAACCGGTCCTCGATTCACCCCGTGACGACGGCAGTAAGAGGAAACCGACGCCCATTTCGGCTCGATCTGACCCGACCCGAGATCCGCTCTCCCCCGCCGGACCCGGCTCTCCGCCACTCTCTTCCCCTGGATCAACACCAGAATCTCCTGTCTTGTCCAGCGTGGCAGTCTCGCCGTCTTAACCCCCTCCTCCCCGCTCACTCCTACCCCTCCTAACTGTTCCACCCCCATTTTTTATTTATTATTTCCCGGGTTCCAGACTTAACGCCGTTATGCTCAGAACATCCCCGTTACGGCGTTTAAAGCGCCGGAGATAGCGACATGGGGCTAAATGAAACAAGGAGAAAGATTTGTAACACTCAGGTTATGACTTTTTTAAAGATATATTGACCCCTAACCCCTTTTTTATTTAATCTCCACCCTTAAAGCTTTCTTAAGGTTCATGACTTCATGTAGATACGTTGAAATTAAGGGCAGACTAGGTATATCATCTTTAATTCCTCTACTCCAATTACGGATTACTTGCCATTTCCTCACTTTTCTCATTTTGCTATCATCACCTCCCTCTCAAACCATATTTGATTTTCAGTTTTACACAATCCAAATCTCCTCAAAATTGAAATAGAGTATAAAACTTTGTTGGTTTAAAAGTTCTCAACACACTTAAAAAAAATGGTTCATCCTTGAAAAATAATAATAATACATTTTCGATTTAAAACTCTTGACCAATAATCAAAATATTGTTAATTTTTAAAATATGTAACCAAAAATCTTTAAAAGGTAATAACCAATATAAACAACTAATGAGTCAATCATGAATGAATCACATAATTCTTTTTGAACAACTTTGGATTACCTTCAAACTGATTGTTTACATAGAGTCAGATGGTAAAAATTGATAAATACAAATTGGAGAAACATTATAAAATGGGCTATTTTGTGATTGTCATCTATGAGCTAGTGCGTCATCACAAACATATGTGATTTCTATAATCACATAATTAAACAAGGATTGGAATGGAAATAAAGAGTCGAAATAAGAAGAAGCAAGAGAAAGAGCAACTTTTTTTTGTCTTTTTTTGTCTTATGTTTATGGCGATCCAGTTGTCGCACTTTGTTCTGGAGTGTGAGATACTTTGTCACAAATTGGTTTACATCGTGATGATGCTTGGTTACTTGTCTGTGATTTTAATGAATTACTGAATGCTGATGAAAAGATAGGAGGTCCTGTTCGTGAGGATCCTACCTTTTGGAATTTTCGAAATATGGTATCTAACTGTAAATTAAGAGAACTGAGTAGCGTAGGGAACTCGTTCTTTTGGACTGGGTGGAGGGAAGGTCCTGGAAATGAAGGTCATTACGTCCTGTGCAAATTAGATCGGAGTTTTGGGAATGATGCCTGGTTTAATTTCTTCACACGTTCTAAAATGACCTATATGGATATGTGGGCTTTGGATCATCGGCCCATTGTAGTAACCTTTGTCTATGATCCCCTAGCACTTAGTCGGGGCAAATTTTGTTTCGGCAAAAGATGGCTTGATCAAGAAGGAGTGGAAGATGTTGTTAGAGACGGCTGTTTAGGACCTTATGCGAGCCGTGAGGTCCCTCTGGTCGAATGTATTGTGAGCTGCCGTAGAGCTTTGTCGAATTGGAAGAAGAACACGAACCAAAACTCCGCTACGCGTCTGGTTGCTTTGCATACGTCTTTGGAAACCGAGGTCAGCAAAATAGCGTCTGATCCTTAGTTACTCATACAACTAAAAATCAAGTTTGATGTTCATCACAGTTTCTTTAGATATTACACACTAAAGAAATCGAGTTTGTTGTAGAATATGACATACCAACGGCTTGTTGGATATTACTCACCAACAAAGAATAAAACCCAAATATTTTTCTTCACAAAAACGTGGATGTGGCTGCTATAAAGTTTGCACAGCTTAAACAGAAAAAGAAGGGAATCCTAGATGTCTGAAAATAAGAAAATAATAAAACAGAAAAAATAAACCTATGTTATTCAAAATAAATTTATGTTGAAAAAGGAACCTATGTCGATAAAAAATGAACCTATATTAATCAACATAGAAATGTAAAAAACTAGCGTATTGATATTATTCTTTTCTGGCCGAATGAGAGATGAATGACCACGTTTTGTAGTCAACAATGGGTTATTGCAATGTGAATTATTTGCCTCGTTTAAAATTTTGCCAACAAAACCCAGTGTGATCAAACTTGAAAAGGAAACGAGTACAAATGAACCACGTTCCCATTGTTGAACTCACTTTGCTTGAATTGAAACCAAAGTGGTTTGATTTGCATTTTTTTCAAACTTTTGTAGTTGCTCCGTTTGCTTCCAAAAACATATCAAGCAAATCTCCAAATGTTTTGTTGAATGCTTTTGCTCCGGAACGAGTCATTAGACCTGTTGGTACATGTAGTCTGCTTCAAGCTCATTCTCTGCTACAAGTTTTGGCTCAAACTCATTCTCTACTTCAAACTCATCCTAGGTTTTAAGTCCTTGAGGTTTTCCATGCTCATATCACTTATGCATCTTTTCACGTTTTCTATCTTTATAAAATTGTTTTTGTGGGATAAGGATTGCATCAGTTTTTTTTTAATTATAATATTTTAATAGATATTAAAGATTTTTTTTTGCTACTTATATAATGCTTGATTGAAAAATGAATTTCTTATCCAAATTAACAATTTGGGGCATCCAAATTTAAAAAATTAGATATACTAATTTTTCTTAAGGTAAATAAAAACTATAATAAAAAATACTATATTTATTTATAATGTTTCACATATAATATTTTCATATAAAATAATTTTACATGGTCCTTATATCTACTATCTATCATCTTATTCTATATATGAATTAAATATATTTATTATAATCTGGTGTTGGAAGAATTGTTGAATATACTTAAATATGATATATNAGAATGCTTGATTAATTATGTCTCCTCATGTAACCATTTTATTGTTTAAGATAAATACCATAGATCAATAATATATATATTTTTTTATGTTGAATCGGGCGGAATTTGCAGAATTTTTTTAGTTACAAATGGTAACAACAGAATTGCTAAATGTTGCGGTAGAATTTTTTTTTTATGTTACTATTTAACACCATAGTCTTACCAATTACTAAACACAAAAATGAAAATAACTAGTGATATTAAAAACAAAATATTTAGTTTTTCTTTACCGGTATCTCTAATGACTAGTTCATATTTTTGTAACGATTTTAGTATCAGTTAAAATCGGCTAACATTATGTTTATGTCAATACCTAAAATAGCTCTAAAAGAGCTCCAACTTCTCTCTAGACTCAAACCATCTGAACATCGCCGTAGACCGGTACGGCGGCTCACACAGCGCCGTTGCCGGTCCGAATCCTTTTCTCTTTTCTTCTTACTTTTTCTCCTTTTCGGCTTAGGATTAGGTCCGATCGATCCACTTCCAATTACAGATCTGATCTCGTTTCTGAAGGAGAAGGAGCATAGGTTCCAGTTCTACGGTATCTTGTGCTCTTTTGATGATTTCCATAGATCGATCTGTTGTTTGGGATTGAATTGGTTGCCTCTTGGTGTTGCATATCCACTCGGTCAAACTTTAAGTCAATCTGGTTATAACTTCTTTGCATGCCTCCGATCTCACCTTTGGAGCCTCTCTGCCTTTCACCGGAGCCCGATCCATTTTCAATCTCACTTTTGCGTGGTTGGAAGCGTCTAGTGACTGCGATTCACTCCATCTCTACGACTGATCGGTTCTTATCCTCTCCAAACTTCAGGTGTGGCTAGTTCAAGGGTCTCCTTCGCCCGAAGCCTATCCATTTTGTTTTCATCTAACCTCAAGTGAAGGTTCGAAGCATCTTGGAACTGAAATTTGGATCAATTTTCTCAAGGTAGTATCAATTCAACTGGAGTGTTTCTTCGGCTCCTTGGTCTGTTTCGAGATCGTGCAATGTTTAGTATTAATCGGGTTGTATTTTAGTTTACTGTTTGGTTCTGCCTTATCAAGTTTAACCTTTTCCTATTTTGACTTTTGTTTGGCTCCCCTCACGGGCTATAGACTCTGAAATTGTTCATGCAATTTCGGCACTGGTAGTTGGGGATTGATCGGTTTGTGATCAATTTCTATTTCTGTATCCTATCCTGTATCCCACCCACTGTATCTTTCCCTTGTTAAATATAATGTATTAGAAGGAAAAAAAAAAAAACATTATGTTTATGTCAATAGTAAATGAATAGTATTGCGTAAAAGGGAACCCCTTAAAAGCCCTAAAGGGTAGATAATGAAATGAAATGAAATGATGCCCCTGCCACTAACTCATTTCTCAAATAAAAGTCCCAAGTTTTTTGTTTCATGCCACTCAAAGTCTATCTTCAAAACCGTATCATTGGTTTATAGTCATCTAATTAAATGGCTATTAATGCTTGAGTATACTATATTTATGCCCCTTCCCATCCGCTTAAAGCCACTTTTTCTTTTCTTAATTTCTAGTCACCCAGTTGTTTTCACTTTTCAGTCAGAGGAGTTTGTACCCATACGCATCATCTATTGTCTTCTACAATTTTTTTTCTCTTTTCCAACAAAGTTATACTTGCCCATTAACGAATGGATTTGTAATTTAAACAAATCATATAGGAATTTGTGGAATATTCGTTGTTCAAATTTAGAAACAGACAAGGCTCATTCATAAAGGTACAGTAGAAAAAGAATCCAAATAGGCAAAATACAAGGAGCTTTATAAGACAAAAGCCCAAATCTCTCAAACCAGAAGATCGTGTTTGTTACAATCGTAGAGATGAATGAAAAAGACACAAAAGAAACATCACCACCATCAACGTAGGAAGCTGTTTGGTGGGAAATGTCTTAAGGGGTTCTGTCGCAGCAGCTCTGTTTCTCTACAGAATTTTTATGAAACATTGTTAAGTTAGATACAAAGTCATAAGATAAACTTTAAACAAAACACTCTCTTTTTAAAAAAACTTACTTCTTTATCTCACGGCCATCATTAAGAGGCAGAACGTCGTTTGATGAGGATGATGAGATGGTTTCACTCTTCTTCTCTCCTTCTCTGCATTTCATAATCAAGTAAAAAATGAAAGATGTCTTCTTGCCAAACGTTCAAAATGTTCAACTTACCCTGTACATTCTTCATCAACAAAAACCTCGAAAGAGGAAGCAGAGGGTAAAGGAGCTGCTCCTGTTCTCACAATGGGTTTCTGAGGAACCTGTGAGAATATAAATGCAGTGAGTGATGGAATTACATACGGATTAGCAAGTTTTGTTTAGGAGGGTAGAGAAGCAAAAACCTTGAATGATCCCCATTTTCCAGGTAAAGAATTGTTTTCTTTGTTCCTCTCTGCTCGGCCTCCAAGCATGAGCCAAGAACCAAACTCTGGTTTTGAGTTGTCTGACTCTGGTTGATTTCCCAGTGTAGTGTCCTTGTAGATAGGAAACTGTGGCTTGGAAAAGCTGTGACGGAAACCATATAAGTGAGTTACACAATCATTTAGAGTTTTGATCTTAGAGGTACACTACATAATCAATCAAAATGCTTACTGATTTGGCTTTAGCTTTTTGGCTTGTGGATTAAAACTTCCTAAAGCCTGCCTTTCTGTATCTGTATAGAAGCATTTTCATGTCAGATAGCTTATCAAAACATTTCAGAAATTTTACAAGAAAGGGAATGCTGCAACTCACTGTTATCTCCCCTGGACAAGATAGTGCCAAAGCTCCTTGACGGCAAGTCATTCTCCTTGTGTTCCTGCTTGTGGGTGAAACATTAATTATCATGTGGAAAAGCTTAAGGCATAGTTACAAAGAGACAAAATCTTCAGACTTACTTCATCAGTAGCTTTGGACCTTGTCATTGTTCTCAACATGAATTTCTTGTAGGCATCTTTCAGCTTTTCGACTGGCTTTGCGTTTCTGCACAAAAGTTGAATGTGGGAGGATGAGTGAATAACATGAGATTGCGTTTACAAGTCAGAGAGATGAAGGGTACCTAGAGATGCCGAGATTGAAGATGTCATTGGCGGTTTTCACCTTAGCCTTAAACTCCATGTGCAAAGCATAAGATATGTAGTAAACAGCATGTGTGTTTCCAATGTCATTGACCTCCAAAAACTTAAAAATGACTTGAGCATCAGCGCAATGCTCCGCCTTGAAAAGAAAGAAGATGATTGTCACTCTCTAAAATACAAGAAGACGAAGAGGATCTCAAAGGACAGAAACATTACATATTCCAGCCAGACTTTGAGATAACGAATATCATCCTTGTAACGTTCAGAGTGCCAGAAGGTGCGAACACATTGCTCGTATATGACTACAAGTCCCGAGCATTCCCCTCCGGGTGGGAAAGCTTCCTGTACCCATTTTATACACCTTCCACAGGACAGCGAGAAGCTCAGATTTAGAGATTGGACATAAAAACATTCAAATTCGACCAATTTATCAAGAAAATAGTATTTAATTAGAACTGGAGAATGGAATCAAGAACTCACTGGATCCAGGGAAAGAGAGGGTCATCTCCGTCATAGTCATCGATCGCTTCAATCAACTTCCTAAAACAGTAGACTGGATTAACCAAAAATGGACGGAATCGAGTAACATACAAGTGAAATTGAAAGCAGTACCTGCGGTGCTCGATGAGATTCTTCCTTAATTGTTCGTCGGAGTGAGATTTGAGAGCATGGTTAAGAAGACCCACATTGCGTCCTCTCTTGAGAGGCCTGACGTTCTCCTTGAAAAGCTCCCACTCGAATCCAGTCTCCTGCTTCGAAGCGAGAAACTCTGCCTCCGGATCTGACATCGGAACCCTAATATCCGCCATCGTCGTCTTGTTCCTTGTCCTTTGAATTGTTTTGAGAATATAGCCGTTATTACTCCACACCACATTATATGGGAGAGCGTCTTGATGCATTCGCTGCCCCGCGTTTACTTGGGCCTACTCAACACACGGCCCAATATTCTTCCTTTTCCTTTTTAAAGCAACGGCTACTTGCGGATCACCAACGCTCATTCATAAATCACACAACACTTACATAATTCATCTTCGGCCTCCTTCCATGTCGAACTTCATTTTCTGCTAACTTTTAAATCTGTGGAGGTTCAAACCCCACCCCTTGCAACTACTTCTCCACCCGTAAGATGGGGAATACACCTTATCTTGCAAAGGATGAGTATTCTAATAATATCTCCCTTCAAGAAATTTTGTTACCAAAGAATCTGAAAATCGATATAACCATCATAGTTACATTCGGATTTGGAGGTCTTCATCTGGGTGATGACCATCCTTCTTGAGCACGAGATTCCTTGCTATACGTTCCAGACTGCCTGGGGTTCTTGAAGATTATCCAAGAACCTGATGAATGGCCCGTCCTCGACACCATACCGGGCGTTTTCCGGGAACTCTACAGACGTTTTCCCTGACCTACATCCGACGTGATTCAAATCGTAAGACATATAACTTAGCTCATTCTGCGCGCAACAAACCTACTGAGTTTATTTATGCAAACAACTTACCTCCAAGTTAGGCAACCAATTTCGGGGCTTTCATTTAATCCATATATGTTTAGTTGTTAAAAAAAAAAAAACTCACAGTAGTTAAAGACTCATAGAAGTTAAAAGATAATATATCTTAAATATGATCCATAAATATGACTTGACAAAACCTCATGCACGTTAGGAAAGTTTCGGAACTATATTCTTTTCATGATGTATATAAAATTTGGAAATCCAATTCGGAAGTGTCGAAATTTTTTTAAAAACTAACATTATGTGGATAATTTGCGCACTACATGTTAATATCTGTCCTTAAATTTAAATTATGAGAAATANTTAAATATGATCCATAAATATGACTTGACAAAACCTCATGCACGTTAGGAAAGTTTCGGAACTATATTCTTTTCATGATGTATATAAAATTTGGAAATCCAATTCGGAAGTGTCGAAATTTTTTTTAAAACTAACATTATGTGGATAATTTGCGCACTACATGTTAATATCTGTCCTTAAATTTAAATTATGAGAAATGTGAGATAAAGAGAGAAAGGCGAAAGCGCTCATGATCCTTATTACGTCATCTAGGTAAATCGAAAAAGCCAACCACTCCTCCGACATATTCATCATCTTCACCAACTCCAATAGCAAATGTCACCTCAAGTTTGTTTTTGGTAAATTACACATCATAACTAGAAATTGGAACTTCTACTTCAGCATGAAAAAGGAAGAAACTTTTTTGAGCATTGCAGATCCTCATTATTACTCCCTTTGCGTTATCATGAAAACAAAATCATCCATAACCAGATATATTATCTGAATTCTCTAGTAGCCATCAATGAAGTAGTGTTATCTTCCATATCGACGTCCATAGACGGTGGAGAGCTTAACGTAGCCGCCCCTCTGACTACGACCACATGTGTTTATGGCCAGGCAATGGCTCCACTTTCTGCAATTTTGATTACGTCTTTTGATCCACACCATTATAGACGTTATCATCCCGGGATTTACAAATATACCATAAAATTCAAGGTAAACAAGGGTTTGTAAAATTATCGGGTAATCTCTAATACAAATTCATATATATATATAAAGCACAAGTTACTGAGAGAGTCATAAAATTACTCTCATATAGACACCTCATATGTTTAACATGTGTTATTGCCAGATTTTTTTTCCAGCTTTTATGGGGTCAGATTTTTTCCAGTGGTCAACTGACGAGCTATAAAAGATAATTGTTTGACCCGGCCTAGGCCTAAACAGAAAGCATGATGCCTGGCTCATAAAGGTGATATAGGCTTTAACAGGAAGCATAATGTCTAGCTCATAATGTCGACTTAGGCCTAAACATGAAACATAATGCCTAGCTCATAAAGGCAACCTAGGCTTTAACATGAGCGCAAGCTCATCAACATCCTAGGTGCGACCTCACTATGAAAGGGGTACATCGCCTTTATTGTGACGGGATATGTCTCATTTAGCCTCAGTTTAGCTTATCACATCTCAAGTGCGGCCTAGTCTTCGCCTTGAGTGAGAATTCACTGACATACTAAGTGCAAGATGACTAGCGTCTAAAGATGAAACCTTGCACTTAAGAAGTAGTGGGCTCACCTTTATGGGTATCTAATCACCTATAAAGGACGAGTTTCATGACCCAATGCTTGACCTCAGGGATATATGTGCCCATGGGCCGAGCATTGTTATTAACCTACTGGCAAGCCGACTTAAATATGAGAAGGATCGAGAAGTCTTGGGAGATAAGGAAGAATCATCGAAGAAAAGGAAAATTAACTTCATCTCTATGACGGTTTATTCATGTATATAAAGAGACTTAGGCATTACTTGTTAGGGGATCTCTCTTTTATAGCTGAAAAACCCTAAACTTCAAAGCTATGATAAACGGGCTGCATTGAAGCACTTTTCTTACAATATAAAAAAAAAAAATCCATTAAATCCTTTGTTCGAGGTTTCTCACCGAAGAAGTTTGGTTCCCTAAAAAAGATCACGTACAAGTTTGATTGTGTGGATTTTTGTCCACACAGTTTTCTTTTTTCCTTTTTTGATCAAACCAAAAGTTTTATAAAATTTAAACTCCAAGAGTAGTGTCAGGTGAATACAAGGCAGATTTGGCCAAACTATCTGCTACACCTTTTGCTAAACGGGAATCATAAGAAAAAGAGATAGAATAGAAGGACCCTATGAGACATTCAATGTCGAAAAGAAGGCTTCTAAACTCCTTGACTATTCTTCATGAATTGAGTAGAGATACGAGAATTTGGGAATCCGAGAACACGTGTAGGTGGTGGAAATCCGCTAAAATTGCTACTGAAATTGCAGCTTTGAAGGCTAGAGTTTATACCCTAAGGGCCGATGGAACTTGGTGAAGTGTTGTGGCCTTTAGCCAGCACTTCTTCTTTTGAGGTTACAAAGCCCAGCCTTGGCGCTATCGAGTGTGTGCAATTGCCAGGCTGCGTCTGCGAAACATCGTATAGTAGTTGGTGGTATTGTTGTAGTCTAGTAGTAGTATCTCTCCGGGGGGGATTGGTGAATTCTTCCCTTGTGTTGATTCCCAAGCTCAAGCCTCTGTTATAATGCGGGTGACTAGTGTATCTGTTGAGGTCTCTCTGTTTTTAAAAAGGGCATTACGGGACTTCCATAGGTGCCAATAAATCCATGGGTGTATGGGAACCGAGACTTTTAGAGGGGGTAGTGTCGTAGTTCTTCGGCTTGTCTCAAGCAGTTGACTTGTTGTAGTTATGTCGACAACGGATGGTTTACCAATGGCCGGAAACAGTTCCCAGACTGTTTGAGCGAAAGAGCAGGTGAGCAGGATATGGAGTTCATTTTCTTCGAGAGAACAACGCTTACATCGCGTATCAGTGGTGATTTCTCGGATACTCAGATTGAAACCCACTGGTAATGCTTTGTTGATGATTTTTCACAAGAAGCTCTGGATTTTTGGCATAGTCTTGAGGTTCCAGATGTTAGCTTTCCACCCAAACTTCTCCAATTTTAGTGATACCTGATTCACCTTTAGTGAAGTTCTCCACAATTTTCTTTTTCATTCTTTTAATCAAACAATTTCCATTCTCCCCAACAATCCACCACCAATTTAGGACCTCTCCTTAGATAACGGTCGTTCAGAGTTCATAAATAATATGTTTTTTTCTTTTGATAATCCAAGTATATTTAGTAGATTTACCACATTTTATCTATGCCCATGCATATGCACGGGGTTTTAATACTAGTATATATATGCAAATACAGTTTGTGTTGAGAATGTAACATCAGGTGATAGAACCTTGGATAGTGCATATACTTGCAGTGCTAGACGACATTTATACATATCATTATTAATAGACGCAAGATGAAGGAGATATTTGCCTATATTGTGAATAAAGTCAAAGAACGTACATATGGTTGGTCTTATCGCCTACTGTCTAAAGTGGGTAAAGAAATTTTGCTTAAAACAGTGGCCATGGAAGGAGATCAATTTACGAGTTTATACTATGAATTGTTGCAAACTTCCCAAAGGGATGTGTGATGAGATTACTCACGTCCTAGCTAAATATTGGTAGATTAAAGGATCTGGAAGGAGATCAATGCATTTTTTTTTAATCTCGGAAGAGATTAAGCTACACAAAGAATGGAAGTTTAGGATTTTGTGATCCACCTTGTTTTAATTATGCATTGCTCGGCAAACAGGTTTGGCGACTTATGGACAATCCGAATAGCTTGCTAGCTCGGCTTCTCAAAGGTCAATATTATCTAGAATCATCAATCCTTTATGATTTAAAAGGCTCCAACCCGTCTTTCATGTGGAAATCGCTGCTTATAGTAAAAGATTTGGTCAGGCAAGGTTTTCAGGTTTGGATCAGAGATACAGTCAGTACGAGTGCACTTACTGATCCTTGGTTACCTTAGAATTCACCACGCCCACTACAATTACTTGATGAAGTTGTCGCAAATATCATTTCAGGTGCAGAGTTAATACTCGCTCATAAACAAGAGCTTCTCGCTTCCTTACTTATCCCCGAAGATGTTGAATGTATAATGCGGATGAAGTTGAGTCCTTAAACGTTACCAGATATGATTGACTGGCATACCAATGGCACTTATACTGTCAAATCAGGTTATTGGCTTGCTACACAACATCTTGATTATCAAACTCATCACCATTCAACTCGAGGAGATCCTCTGATCAAGATACAAATTTGGAAACTCGTCACAACTCCAAAGTTAAAGCACTTTACATGGCGACTACTCTCTAAAGTTGTTCCTGTCGGTACCATTCTCCGTAGTAGATTGATAACGCAAGATGTGAGCTGTCGTCGTTGTTGTTTACATGATTAATCTCTTGATCAGTTATTCTTTACATGTTCTCATTCACAATAGCTTTGGCGAGGCTCTCAACTCCCACCCAGCCTATTACTGTCCATGTATGTTCCTTTTGAACACAAGATTCAACAACTCTTAACTTGGCATAGAGATCATCATTTACCATCCCAACAACGACACTTACCTCCCCAGATACTTTGGCGGAGCTGGAAAGTAAGAATTTATTACTTTATCAACAAAAGACTCACTTATGGAAAGAAGAATTACAAATGGCTTTAGCGGATGATTCTGATTGGTCATTATCTCGGTCCAAAGTTACATACAATGTTACGACATTAACATCTACTCGATCCAAACTTAAATGGACAGCCCGTCCTATGGACCATGTCAAGTGCAATTATGATTGTGGTTTTCATAACACAATGTCCCCGACTACGGGAGGATGGCTCATTCATGATGCTTATGGAACTTTCCTCATGGCTGGACAAAGTTCATGCTTAGCAATAATGGGATGCTTTTAAGGCTGAATTGCAAGTTCTTATTGGACATGACTTTCAAAATTTTAAGAATGTACATGAAATTTCTAAAATCCTTAAAATACAGTATTTTTTGAATACTCAAAATTCTTTATACACTTCCCAAAATTCTCTACATATTTACCAAATCTCTAGATTTTTAGAATCAGCAAATTCTTTCAAAATTTTACTTCCAGATAGTAACCCCTATATAAAAACCGTAAAGATAATAGAGAGACTCCGACTCTCTCAATTAAAAGAATGTCCTTCATTCATTTGGGTGTTGGATAATCCAATATTTACATATATCAAATAGGTAACTCCTCTTTTAACTATATTTTTTCAGTCTACGAGTTAAATTATACAGTTCGATTTGTGTTACTCTTTACGGGTGAATCCATGTTTGACCTCAAAAAGGAAGAAGAAGAAATGATCAAGGAAGCACCGTTACGCCAAGTTGGCACGGGGCATGGGTCCCATAGTGTGTGAAATGGGAGCCAGCAATTGAAAGACAATAATAAGATGCAGTGTCGTAATCGTAAATAGAAAGAGATCGAGGGCTACAGTCGTACATCAATGATATTGAGACAGCCACGAGTCTTTTGTTTATTTTAAACGGCGTGTCGGCGAGGCGAGACTTGTCTCTGACGCTTTTGTCCTTTTTTGGGAAAAACCAAAAAACGGTGCGTATTAAGTCGCCGGAAGGAGAAATGAGGAAGGAGATCGTGACGCCGGTGTCGACAACCACGGTGAAGTTCCTCGATTGTTTCGAGAAGAAGCCGTTGGTTGCTACATTATTAGCTCTCTCCCTCGTCATGATTATCTGGAACCTTCCTCCTTACTACCATAACCTCATCTCCACCACCACTCCTCCTTGCTCTTCCTCATCAGAAAACTTCACCGCTTCTCTCTCAACCACACTGGAACCTTCTTCTCAGAAGGCATCAGATCCCAACAAACGAGTTTTCCAACCGTTTGGGAACGCGGCGGCGCTTTTCGTACTGATGGGAGCTTACCGTGGCGGTCCGACGACGTTTGCGGTGATTGGACTCGCGTCTAAGCCGATCCACGTTTACGGAAAGCCATGGTTTAAGTGTGAGTGGGTTTCAAGTAACGGAACTTCGATTCGAGCGAAAGCAGTGAAGATTTTACCAGATTGGGGTTACGGACGAGTTTACACTGTCGTCGTCGTCAATTGCACCTTCCAATCCAATCCTAACGCCGATAACTCCGGTGGTAAGCTGATGCTCAACGCCTACTACGCCGAATCTCCCAAGCTCTTCGAAAGATTCACCACTTTAGATGAATCCCCCGGATCTTACAACCATTCCAATTTCTCCCCGCCCTACCCGTACGACTACCTCTACTGTGGCTCCTCCCTCTACGGCAACGTGAGCGCTTCCCGTATGAGGGAGTGGATGGCTTACCACGCCTGGTTCTTCGGGGACAAGTCGCATTTCGTCTTCCACGATGCTGGTGGTGTCTCCAAGGAGGTTAGGGAGGTTCTTCTCCCGTGGATTCGAGCCGGGAGGGTCACGCTTCAGGATATTCGGGATCAATCCCAGTACGATGGTTACTACTATAATCAGTTCTTGATCGTTAATGATTGTCTGCATCGCTATCGACACGCTGCCAATTGGACTTTCTTCTTTGATGTCGACGAGTATATCTATTTACCCGGTCCAAATTCACTCGAATCTGTGCTCGCAGAGTTCTCAGTTAATACTCAGTTCACAATTGAACAGAATCCAATGTCTAGTGTTCTTTGCCTTAATGATTCCTCTCAGGATTATCCCAGGTACTTTCTAAAAACGCACATAATGCAATTACTAGTGTTAGGATTTTGGAGTACTGTTATATTGCTTATGATGGATGTTTCCAGCATGTGCGTCTTTAGAGTTTGAATGGCTGCAGCTGGCCGGACGGACTAACCTTTTGCTAACAAAACTGCATTTTATTCACCATCATAAATTTTGGTCCGTAGTGGTGCAGACAGGAGAAATGTAAAAACAGTTAAGGAATTTGGCCTGCAACAGATTGTTGTCTGCCAGCAGATTAGTCCAGTTGCAACCATTCAAAAGCCTACTTGATACTATAAATACAATGTCAAGGATAGTTATTAAGAAAGAATCTTGAAATTAGCTAATACTTTGATTTCGACTAGCTAAATTTCTGCATATAAAAGCATGAAAAGGAACAAACTTGTTTCTTGTTTTGTGGGGGATTTTCAGGCAATGGGGATTTGAGAAGCTGCTATTTAGGGAGTCAAGAACAAACATACGCCGTGACAGGAAATATGCGATCCAAGCCAAGAACGCATTTGCCACCGGAGTTCACATGTCTGAAAATGTAGTAGGCAAAACACTACACAAGACAGAGACAAAGATCCGTTATTACCATTACCACAATACCATAACTGTGCATGAGGAGCTTTGCAGAGAGATGTTGCCTATTTCAGCCAAGAAGAAGGTGACAATGTACGATAAACGTCCATATGTGTACGACGACAGCATGAAGAAGCTAGTTAAAGAAATTAAAGAGTTTGAGAAGAAAAAACTCGGGACAGTAGGTGTGAAGAATTTCTCATGACCAAGATTACTTCTCTTTGATAAGCATTTTGTCTATAAGGGTATAGTTGTTTCTGTTTACTTGTACCATTTCTCGTTTTATATTCTCTTTTTAACTATTTCATTAATAACTTTTACTTTACCGATATTAATTCAAATTAGTTGTGTTTTCTTTTGTCAAAGTATTGAACTTAAAAGAAATCACAGTTACTGAAGATGGACAACATTTCATCATTACCTGAATTTATATTGATTAGCTCATTAGAATATAGTGACAAAAGAAGCAACTATACCCAACCACCTGATGAATGTTGTTGAAGCACGACAGTTAATCGCTCAGCTTTAGAACTGTCATGAGTTACTAGATGACAACATTTCATCGTTACCTGAATTTAAATTGATTAGCTCATTAGAATATAGTGACAAAAAAGATTTTCAAGACTACTTGAACAACATACCAACTTATCAAGATCTAAATAAAGTTTTTTTTGTCTCATATCTTCTCATTACCATTTTACAATGTGGTACTTATTAACTACTTCATCTGTTAATTAATCTTTTTTCCTCCATGGAGGTCTTTTATCTTATCTTTTATACAAATTCTAGAATCCAAACACTTGTTATCAACAAAAAAGACAAACTAGCTGCCAACAGAACCCGAATGAAGAAGATCACGAGAAGGTTCCCAATCCAAGGAGGACGAGACTATCATCAAAAGCGTAGTCAAAATTTGAGCTACCGATGGGCGCGAGTTAAGATCTGTGGCGACACAGCTCTTAGCAAGCTGAGCCATGGTGAAAGCCAGCTCAAACGGATACTCGTCCCCTAAAGAAGGATCCATGAAAGCTTTTAGTTTCTCTCTCACATTCTCTCCTTCCACCACATTGTTGATCACTTTACACAACATCTCCACTTCTTCTTCTTGGTCCTCCTTCTTCTTCTGTATCGTCACTGCTTCTTTCCCTGAAAGAAGCTCAAGAAGCAGAACCCCAAAAGAAAAGACATCTAGTTTGGGGGTTATGACTCCATTTTCGACGTACTCAGGAGCTAAGTACCCTTGTGTTCCTTCAACGTGTCTGGTCAACTGCATATCAAGATCATTGTCGTCGAGAATCCTGGCTACACCGAAATTGGAAATCTTGGCTCTGAAATTAGAATCAAGAAGTATGTTGGTGGATTCCAAGTTCTTGTGGATATGAGGTGGAGTTATGTAGTTATGCAGATAATCCAAGGCCTCTGCAATGTCTCGGGCAATTTCAACTCTTTGTTTCCATGTCAGAGTTTTCTTGTTGGTGGATGAGTGAAGCCAGTCAGTAATCGATCCGTTGTGTGAATACTCGTAGACAAGGTAGGAGGTTCCTTCATGGATACAGAAACCAGATAGACGAATGATATTGGAGTGATTCAGTTTCTTCAAGAGATTGATCTCGGAGGAAGAAACATCTCCTTTGATCACCTTCACAGCTGCATCATCTCCGTTGATGGATGCTCGGTACACGGATCCTTTGATTTTGTTTGCTTGGCTGAAATTGGAAGTTGCGGCTTGAAGATCGTTGAATCTGTAGAGCGTGAGAGATTCGATTGCGGATTTAAGACCTGTGGTCTCTGTGGAATTTGATAAATCAATCGAGCATTGTGATTGTTTGGTAGATGAATCAAAGAGCTTGGATTGTTCCGTCTTCTTTTTGGATCGTTTGTAGAAGCAGAGAGCTAAGATTGAGATTAGGAGAAGCAGACCGGCTCCGATTCCAATTCCGACGAAAATCCATTTGTGAGAGGAAGACTTGGGAGGATCCACGGGCGGTGACGGTGACTGAGGCGGCGGGATCTGGGGCGAGGGAGATAACTGGATTCTGGTGGGTTCAGATCTGAGAGGAACGAGAAGCGGCGTGAAGAAGTAGATTTTGTCTGAAGTAAGCTCGTTAGCGTCGGTGACGGCGTCTGATGAGCTTCTGAACATGTAGGCGATGACGGAGATACCATCTCCCTGCTTGACTAAGTAAGTCAAGAGATATTTAAATCCGGCGGCGGTTTGTTTGGCGGTGGGGCAAGCACATCGGAGAGGAACCAGAAGATGTAAACCGGCGGTTAGATCCCTCTCGCCGTAAGGATTCTGTGACATCATAGCTTGACACGTGGACAGAGCTTGGTAGGTATCGTTGGCGACGGAGAAGTAAGTCTCCTCTCTGACGCCGGAAAGTTTGTAGGTGGCGTTGTGCTGGTAAAAGCCGGCGCCGGAGCAGGAGCAAGTGGCTGGGATCACGACTAAGTCACGGGTGGGGATTGAGGTAGTGACGGTGGTGAGGTTGTTGAGTGACTGGATCTCGGTGGCCGAGACGTTGAGAAGTCCGGCGATTGATTTCGCCGTGTTGTACGGTGGTTGAGAATAGAAGGTGAGGTAGGAGCGGCAAGAGGGTGGGCCGTTACAGGTGTACCCGTCGGTTATGTTGTCGAATTCGTGGGCTGAGCAGTTCAGCTGGTGGTTGTCTACGTACGATTGTTGAGCTTCCGCCGCGGAGAGGAGGAGGAGGAGGAGAGAGACAATGGAGACTGAGAGCGCGTGGAGAGCCATGTGTGGTTTGAAGAAGAGGGAGCTTGCTTTCTCCTCATATTAACAGAGATCATAAACCAAAGGATACGGCGGCGACTTATCTAGTCAACCAACAACGCGTCCTGGTCTTGACTTCCGGGCCGTTTCTTCTACACAAGAATCATTCCTTTTCGTTGTTTTTCATAATATTTCTCTAACTTTCTTTTGTTTGTTTGTAAAAAATTACTACTTTGTCCGAAATTTTGAATTGTCAAAGTGTAGTCCCTTTGTTTTATAAAAAAAAACCCCCAAAAATAAACCAACCATACAAAATTTACTATTTAAATACACAAACTTTTTTCGTTACTATATTAATACACAAACTCAAAAACAATTTTAGATTAATACACAAACTCATTAATTTTGTACATTTTCATACATAAGTTTTTTGAAATTCTAGTTTTACCCTCGATTTTTTCCCTCAAATTAATTTCTTCATAAATTTTAAATAAAACTGATAAATAAATATTAAAAAATACAAAATTATAAAATAAATNATTTTAGATTAATACACAAACTCATTAATTTTGTACATTTTCATACATAAGTTTTTTGAAATTCTAGTTTTACCCTCGATTTTTTCCCTCAAATTAATTTCTTCATAAATTTTAAATACAACTGATAAATAAATATTAAAAAATACAAAATTATAAAATAAAATTTAAAATGTTTTATAATATTTTTTAGGATTTTAGGGTTTGGAATCTAAGATTTAGGGTTAAAACCCTAAAATTCTAAGGGGCTTAACCACATATACCCATTTTTCTATCTCATTAATCACATATACCCACCTTCCTTCCTTTTAGTTATTTTTATTGTAATAAGTCTACAAACCCCTAATTAAATATTAACTATTTATGGGGTTTTAAGGTTTATGATCTAGGGTTTAGGGTTTAAAAACCCTAAATCATAAAATCCTAAACCCTAAAAAGTCTTTTCACCCCTAATAAACCCTAACCTCATGAAATATAAACCATAAATCCTAACAATTAAATCCTAATAGTTATTAAAATTTAAACCCTAAGTTTATAAGGGTTTAACCATAAATCCTAAACCCTAAGTAAATAATAAACTCTATAATTTTATTAAACCCTAAATCCTAAAATCTTAGACCTTAACAAATATATCATTTATAATGAAAAATAACTTTGGTAAATGAAGGGTATAATGATATTAAAATAAAAGGAGGTGGATATATGTGATTAAAAAAAGGGTGTGGTTATATGTGGTTAATAGATATGTAAAGTTGGGTATGTTTGTCATTCTCTCAAATTCTAAACCCTAAAAAAGATTTTACCCCCTAAAACCTAAAATATAAACAAAAAAATATTAAAACTTAAACTCACATACTTATTAAACACTAAACTCCAACCCTAAACCATTCCAACCCTGAATCCTAAATTTTTAAACCCTAAGTTTTAATTCATGGCTTAAGATTTTAAGATTTAGGGTTGAAAATTTGTAGGGTTGGGGTTTAGTGTTTAATAAGTATTTGGGTTTAAGTTCTAAGTTTCATGGTTTATATTTTAGGGGTTCAGAGTTTTAAACCCTTTTAGGGTTTAAAATTTTAGGGTTTAGGGTTTGAACCCTAAATTTTATATTCTAAACCTTAAAATCCTATAAAATTTTATAAAACATTTTAAAATTTATTTAATAGTTTTTGTATTTTAAAATATTTATTTATGGGGTTTATTCAAAATCTATGAACAAATTAATTTGAGAGATAAAGTTGAGGATAAAACTAGAATTTCAAAAAGCTTGTGTATGAAAATGTACAAAATTAATGAGTTTGTGTATTAATCTAGAAAAAAAGTTCAGTTCATGTATTAATATGGCAACGAAAAAAGTTCGTGTATTTAATTGGCAAATTTTGTTGAGTTGGTGTATTTTTCGGGTTTTTTCCCTTAATTTTTTTTCTTTCTAGCATCTACTCTTATTGATTAATCAGTAGTGGTCCGCATCCGGTGCGGACTCGAATATAATGAAAAAAACATAATAAACTTTGTCTCGTGTTCTTAAGAAAGTTGAATATTAGAGAAATAACCAAGTAATTGCAGTCCAATGTAAAATTTTCATAAAATATTATTGTCAAAGGTAAAAAAGTGTTTGTTAAATGAAAAAAATAATAAAAAGTATATAAAATATAATAGAAAACTATTCCAAGTTGTTGAATACTTCCGTGTAAACTACGTTCATGGTTTTTTGTTCATCTTTTCCGTCTTTGCCTATAATCAAAACTTTAAGTCCAGTCCTCGACTTGAATTTGGATAACGCGACATATAGTTGTCCATGTGAGAAAACTGATATGGGTAGATATATTCTGACTTTTTCAAGTGATTGACCTTGACTTTGATTGATCGATATTGCAAAAGCTAAGTTCAGAGGGAATTGCCTGCGATACATTATGAAAGGAATCTTTTCATCTAGTGGAGTAATTATCAGCCATGTTCCATTACACAGTCCACCTTTTGGATAAATATTTCGCATACACATCACAGAAGCACCCACTTTTAACTTCAATTCATGTTTTGGTAACCCGGATACACGGACTTCGTTAAGGAACTCGACGAGGTAAACAACATCGTCATTAGGGTCAACATCTTCAAGATTAATACTGTCGGAGCTGAAGTAAACTTTCTCCTCACCTGATAATATAAAAATTAAATACCAATCTATATACAAATATATATATACTAATGACATCATTGAAATCCAATAAAATAGTTTGAACTGTATATATTTGAAAATGTAAATACTATGGACATATAAATGGTTTAATCTAGATAGTAGTAGATATACTAATAAATTGATATTTTGTATACTAATAAATTAGTAGTAAATGTTAAGTATACATTTTGAATTGTCAAAGTGTAGTCCCTTTATTTTATTTTTTCTAACATCTGCTCTTATTGATTGATCATAATTATAGGTGATTGGTTCGCACAACCAATATTTTTAATAAAGTATATATTATTAAAATAGAAAAATATTCTATAATATAATTTTTTTTATTGTATAAATTGAACAAATAATGATAAACTGAATAGAAAATAAGAAATGAAAAAACTAAATCAAAGTTCTAACTAATAATATCGAAGAAAAAGACGTCAAATTAAACATAATTCTATATAAAAAATCTGGTACTCTCACAAAATGTCTGGCAATCTTTTAATTTGTATGATGTGTTTGTATATAATAGTTGAGCCAAAAGTTTCAAAACAAATAAATGTAAATATAACATAACCGAAGCACGAAATGAAAATAAAGAAAGGACAAAATGAACTACATTTTTAATCTAATCACCATGATCGAAGATTCTTTTGTAGACAACATTTGCCCTTTTACCTTTAATCTTTTAATCTTTATCCGCAGTAAGAATTATTATCCGTGTTCTAGACTTACCCCTGGATAGTGCAACTTAAAGTTGTATGTGAGAGAACGCTGGTCTCAGTAGAAAAAAAATTCAATATGGTCAAATGATTCTGCATTAGAAGAATGACCAACATGTGTCCTTTTTACTTTGCCCCATGTCCAAAGTGTAAAAAGTACACCCAGTAGAATTGCTTAGACACAATGATAAAATGTTTACCTAATTTTGCGGACACAATGATAAAATGTCTACCTATAATTTTGTATAATCATATATCTTTAGAAAGTAGATGCAATTAACGACAACAATAATCACAAGAATGAAACTAAGAAAGCTTGACCAACAATCACATATCAACTGTTCTGTTGTAATTTCTTTTTTTATATATTTGACTAAGAATTTGTAAAATAATAAGCCTTTTTTTTTAATTAAGATTATGGTTTCATACAAATACGCATAAGTGAGAGTAATAGAGTCTAGGACTGGTGGAGACGACAAGCAATGGCTTACTTATTGGGCTTTTTACTCACTTTTCAAACTCTTTGAGTTCACTTATCAAATTTACACTTTCTTTGGGGTGCAAGTTTCTACCTATGAAAACAGAGTGAATCATATGATTGAGTTTGACCATTTAGGGTAAAAAAAAGAGAGAGTTGGTTGGTTGTTTTAGCTTTCTTGTTGTTAAAAAATGTTCTACAGATTGTTTCAATGAACGTATACTTTTAGACATATACAACTTCAAAGAAAATAAATGTGATATTATGGTGTTTCATTGGTTGGTTAGCTCATTCAGTTGGATAAGAATGTGATATATACATATATGAGTTTTTTTAGATGTTTTTATAAACTTCCTTGTTAGCTTCTGTGTAAAATATTTCTAAAATGTAAAAATTAAAATCTAAAGAAAGAAAAACTGAATGTGAGATGTTTTTCATAACATGCAATGCTATTGAACAATTTTGCTCTTTAAAATTATATTTGGCATACAAATATTTTTCATAATATGAAAACAGGAAATAAAGAACATAATAATAATTATTAAGATGAGAGAATGATAAATATACCCAACTTTCTATACTCATTAACCACATATAACCACACCCCTTTTTTTAATCACATATACCCAACTATTTTTATTTTAATACCATTATACCCTCTTTTAAAATAAATATCTTCTCTCCCTCGCCGTTAACTCCAAACTCTGTCTCTACGGCGATTCTTCGCGTCTCTCTCCGGCGACATCTACATCTGGATCTAAGGTAACTCAACTCGAATCGATTTCATCTTCTTCTCTCTTTCTCTCGATTTCTTCTTCTCTCTTTCTCTCGATTTCCTAATGTATTGGTGGTGGTTCTAAAGCTTAACTCCTAGACGCTCGATTTTGTTATTTAGGATGAAAATCGACAAAGCGAGCGGAGAAAGTGATGATAAGAGGTTGATGACAAAGTATAATAACGCCGTCTTTGTTATTAAGAGAGCTCTTGCTCTTTACTCGTGAGTGCTCTCTTCTTCGGCCTTATTGTCTTTCTCCTGAAGAACATTGAAACAAACATTTGTTGCTCCTCTGCTGCATTTGTCTCTCACTTTCTTCATCTTTAGCACTCTTCAAATCCTAAAGGTAAACTATTCTGAATCTCTTCACTGTACTTGTAATCTATGTTTTAAATCCAGATTATTGTTTTTTCTCTCTTATATATATGTCGGATAGTGTTTGATTGTTAATTACAAAACCCAATTGATCAACGNGCACTCTTCAAATCCTAAAGGTAAACTATTCTGAATCTCTTCACTGTACTTGTAATCTATGTTTTAAATCCAGATTATTGTTTTTTTCTCTTTTATATATATGTCGGATAGTGTTTGATTGTTAATTACAAAACCCAATTGATCAACGTTAAAACTCAGATTTTGATACACTTTTGTGTGATTTGCATTTAATTTATTTGTCGGGTTATATTTTCCTTTGAATTTTTTGTTTCTTATGTTCTTCGTTAGATCCAATTTGACATAAAAGATTAAACCTTTTATCTGTTAGAAGGCAATATGGATCCAGCTGGTGATGAAATGAGGTACTTGGAAGAGGAAGATCTATGATGAAGACAACCAAAGGTTATGTCACTTGTTTTGCTGCTGGGACTATTTGAACGAACTAGATTGTGGCCTAGCTTTCAAGCCTTTACTTGAACGAACTAGATTGTGGCCTAGCTTTCAAGCCTTTCGCTATCCACA
>OVAP01001122.1:0-26280 GCA_900406295.1 Aurinia saxatilis | reverse complement strand
AATGAATTCAACCCACTTGGCATGTCTCTTGTTGAGCTTTTGCTGTCCTTTAAGGTGTTTTAGAGACTCATGGTCTGTGTGAATAACGAACTCCTTAGACCAGAGATAATGCTGCCATGTTTGTAAAGATCTCACCAAAGCATAAAGGTCCTTGTCATAGGTAGGATAACTGAGAGTAACTGCTCCTAGCTTCTCACTGAAATAAGCAATAGGCTTCTTCTCCTGCATCAGACAGCACCAATTCCTACACCAGAGGCATCACACTTTATTTCAAAAGTTTTAACAAAATCAGGAAGAGATAAAACATGAGCATTAGTAAGCTTCTCTTTTAAGGGTTGGAATGCATCCTCATGAGCTTGTTCCCACTTGAATCCCACATTTTTCTTTATAACTTTAGTGAGTGGGGCTGCCAAGGTGCTAAAATCCTTCACAAACCTCCTGTAGAAACCAGCAAATCCATGAAAGCTCCTTACTTCTCCAACAGATTTTGGACATGGCCATTCTCGGATTTCCTTCACTTTTTCTTCATCAACCTTTACTCCATCTGTACTCACAACAAAACCTAAGAAGACAAGGTTATATGTTCCAAAAGTACACTTCTCAAGGTTGGCAAATAGCTTTTCTTTCCTAAGCACTTCTAAAACCATTTTCAGATGTTTAGCATGCTCTCCTAGACTTTTACTGTATATAAGGATGTCATCAAAATAAACAACAACAAAATGTCCTATGTAAGCTCTAAGAACATGATTCACCAACCTCGTGAATGAACTAGGTGCATTTGTTAGCCCGAATGGCATGACTAAACATTCATATAATCCTTGTTTAGTTTTAAATGCAGTTTTCCACTCATCTCCTTCTTTCATTCTAATCTGATGATATCCACTTTTAAAATCAACCTTAGAAAAGATGCTAGAACCATGCAATTCATCAAGCATATCATCTAATCTAGATATAGGATGACGATACTTCACTGTTATATTGTTGATGGCTCTGCAATCTACACACATTCTCTAGCTTTCATCCTTCTTTGGCACAAGCAAAACTGGAACAACACAAGGACTCATGCTCTCACAAATATGGCCTTTCTCTATGAGCTCAGTCACTTGTTTCTGCAATTCCTTGGTCTCCACGGGATTAGTCCTGTAGGCTGGTTTGTTTGACAAAAAAGCTCCTGGAATAAAGTCAATTTGATACTCAATGCCTCTAATGGGTGGTAAGCTTTTTGGATTCTCCTCTGGAAACACCTCTTTGTAATCCTGCAATAAACACTTAATTTTGCTAGGCATAACCTGCTCAGGTTTAGCTAGACGCATAAGAGTCCCTTTAAAGACAAATAACAAATTTGGTTTCAGAATTTCACTTCCCTTTGGTTTATTTTTGGTGACCAGAAGACTGGCGGCTTTAGCAACTTCTTCCTTTCCCATTTCCATGCTCAACTGGTCTTGATACACCTCATAAGGAGTTAGGGGAACTAGGATGATTTTTCTGCCTTCAAACTTGAAGATATGGCAATTGTTGTAGCCATCATGTGTCACCTTGCGGTCTGATTGCCAAGGCATCCCGAGCAGAATGTGACTAGCTTCCATTGGCAGCACATCACATAGAACCTCATCATAATACTTTCCAATAAATAATGGAACCGAAACTTGAGTATTTACTGCCATTTCTCCTTCAAAACATGTAAGATTTTTTGTTCAAAGTATACTATTGTTTACATTTTAAAAAAAAAATGAATCTTACGATAACGTGGTACCATAATAAAGATTAAAATTAAAATTTAAAGAGTTGTTGGGAATATGTGTGTGTGCGTGCATGTTATATTTGTTTCTAATTGTAGTCTTCAATACTTTATGAGTTATGGCACATATATGTATCAGTTTGTATTGATGCTTGAAAAATCTGACAATCACATTTGGCTGTAAAATTATATAGGTGATCAAAGCCTCAAATGAACTAGAAAATTTTAGAATTTGTTAGAACTTAGAAGAGTAATTTAAGTGCTTTCATCAACTTTGTAGATTGCATACTAACTATTCCATGAATTCTCGGCGTCATTCTCGTGCCGTTCACTTTTACAGTTACTCATGCATATCAAAATTATTCATATTATTAACCAAAAAATAACATTTAGTGGAGATTTAAACATGCTAAGATATGTCCTTATTTATACCACGCAATAACGAAAATGTTTAATTAACAATATCTATTAGTTAAACAATTGTGAGATTAGCTCACAATCGTTACGACAGATGCAATACTCATTGGAATACAGTGGATAAATAATGTTTAAAACATGCATGAATCTGATGAAGATCGTATCATAAGTATAACTTAGATACTCCTAGTGTTCCCCGGGTGGTACCATATTAAAAACACATTCATTTTCCTTTTGATTTTTCACATCATGAATTTGATGTTACCTTTGTCCATGAATATGTAGTTGAAACCAGAAAAGGGAGCGTTCCATTGTAAACATCAAGCTTCATCGTCATAGGCCCTATAGAATTGAAACTGATTAATCGGATGCAAACATACGAACTGAAAAAGATTAAAATTTTCCATTTTAACCATTCTCAAAAAGAAGGTCAGAGATGGAAGAGCAGCCAGGTCCTCTACTTAACCATATTAGAAGAGGGTCTTCTTTTGGATTCCTCTCAGACTTTGTGAAGTAATAGAACAAATTGCACTTCCTTTTCCTAAGAAACACCAATATACCTTCATTCACAAGAAACTTAGGTTGTGTACAAGCTCTCAGAAGAAAACAGATTTATTTAAGTGAAGAGAAAACAAAAACAAACCCCGGTTTCGAATTCAAAGGAAAGACGTCCTTTAATACCCGGAATAAACTTAATGATAGAGGCAGAATCAGCATGCTGACTAAATAAGACAATGAAAAATCATGAAGAGCCGACTCTTTTGTTTCGAAGTCACGCGATTTTAAGGAAGGCGATTTTAAGGCGATTCTAGGTCAACATTCTTTTTGCCCACGCTAGGGCGGACTATGGCGGCTGAGGGCTCAGATCCGCCATGGGAGCCTCCTGGGGGGGACGAGTTTACGCAGTTAACGGCCAAGGCAACTGCGGAGAGGAATGTTCATGATGAGATTACAGAAAAGATAACAATAGGTGAGAAACCTAATGTACAGAGTGAGGAGGAAGGGAGGTTAAATGGTACCAATAAGGAGAAGAACGAGCCAGTCACCTATGCGGCTGCTGTTCAGAACCTAAAAAGTCTACCCACGGTAGAGGCGGAGATCTCGCAGGTGGATGGCGTCAACATCATCACTTTCCCGGCAGAAGTTTTCACAGACGCCACCCCACTCTGGGAGGACCTTATCGTGAGGAAATTCCCTGATGCCGCGCCTCCAATCGTAAAGATCCATATAATTGTTAACCGTATTTGGACGATTGGTGATGCAGGTTTGAAGATTGATGTATTTGTCGAGAGCAAATCTGTTGTGACATTTCGCATCCCCAACAAGAGTGTGGGGAATCGTGTGTTGCGACGTAGTTTATGGACAATAATGGGACTCCCCATGGTCGTCACTAAGTGCAGTCCCACTGCTGAGGAAGAGGAAAAAGAGTTAAAAACCATCCCCTCGTGGATAGTTATGAAGAATGTACCAAGAGAGTTGTTCCATAGGAAGGGACTGGGTTCTCTCGCTCGGACGGTGGGATTTCCACATCGATTACACCCTGAGACCGAGAATTGTAAGAGTTTCGATGAAGCTAAAGTGTTTGTGGATATTGATCTCACAAAGCCACTGCCAAAATCCTACACTTATCACTCTAAGCACGGCAAGGACGTGATTATTACTTATACATATCCTTGGCTTCCCTCAAGATGCTCCAAGTGTTCAAAATGGGGTCACAAAGTAGAGGAATGCAAACTGAAAGACAATCCCGAAAGTCGACAAGAGAAAGAGAAGCAAGATACTAGGGCTGAAGCTGTTACTGCCCGTGGATCCGAAAGTAGGTCAGGGGATGGCACAAAACAGAGCTCCGGTGTGACAAGTTGCACAAAGGATGATACTCTGCCACAAAACAGAGCTTCGAAGGGCACATCTGATGCACAGGCGGCTCATGCTGGTGAGGATGTTCACAGAGGCAGCTCTGAACCTTTGGTCGTAGATAAGCTATCAATCGAAGGCTTGCTGGTAGGCGGGGATGGTGAAGAACCCATAGCGGACCTCCCTGAAGAGGGTGAGTGGGTTACACCCACAAAAGTTGGTCGCCAGCCAGGGAGGCTCAGTGAGACATTACTTGTTTCTCCAACGCGATTTGATGCTCTGGCAACAAACGAGGAGATACATGATGCATCAGGAACGGACCAAGCCAGTCCGAAGTTAGATGCAATGCGATGTACAATGGACGATGTGCTAACATCGGCAGAGAGTGATGGCCAAGAAACTACATCTCTTATAAACACGCAAAGAGGAGGTTCACGTATACTTCCTTCACGCGAAGCAAAAAAACGAATCATCGCAACTGTGGTGATGCCCATCTTTATAATGCCTTACCTGAGAAATCGGGTAAGACTAAGAAGAAGGGCAACCAACAACATCATCATTAAATGCCGTGCTTCTCATGGAATGTTCGGAGTTTTAACCAAAAGACTAAACATTCTGTGATGAGGAAATGGGTCGCTGACCATGCATTCCTGTATTGGTGTGTGTTAGAGACTCGGGTGTTGGAAGGAAAATCGAAAAGGATCATCCCTTGTGTCTTTGATGGATGGTCATATGTATGTAATTACGAGTTTAATTCACTGGCCCGCATTTGGGTATTATGGAGGGACTCAATAAGGCTGAACCCAGTTTTCAAAAGTAAACAAATGATTACTTGTTTGGTTGAGGAGGAAGCTGATGCAGAAGACTACTATGTCTCCTTTATCTACGCTTCGAATTTTGAGAATGAAAGGAGAGAGTTGTGGAGGGACCTAAAAAATCATCACACATCCCCTTCTTTCCATCGTAAAAAATGGATGATATTGGGAGATTTCAATGAAATACTAGATGGAGAGGAGCACTCGGAAGATGGGTTCTCGCTTTCTACTGGTTCTTTGGACTTCCAAGCGGTTGTTAGAGACTGTTGCTTAACAGATATGGGGTTTCACGGACCTCTATTTACTTGGTGTAATAGGAGACAAGAAGGAATTATCAGCAAGAAGTTGGATAGGGTATTAGTCAATCAGAGTTGGCTTCTCTCTTCATCACATTCCTACTGTGCTTTCGAGGCGGGTGGTTGCTCTGACCATCTCTGTATTCGTGTGTCCCTTAATGCGGAGACCATTCGACCCAACAAACCTTTTAAATTCTTAAATGTTCTAGCTAAATCCGCCGAGTTCATGCCGATGGTTAAAGATTATTGGCAGGCTACAACCCCATTATTTCACTCAACGTCGGCTCTGCTTCTGTTCTCGAAAAAGCTCAAGAATCTGAAACCGGGAATTCGCTCTCTGTCCAAGGTCTCTCTTAGTGATCTGTCGAAGAGGACACGGGAAGCTTTTGAGCAACTTTGTACGTGCCAAATGATGACACTTACAGCACCAACGGCTTCCAATCAAGCTCGGGAGACAGAGGCGTTCAAGACGTGGGAGAAGTTTGGGGATCTTGAGGAGGCTTATTTGTGACAGAAATCCAATCTGCATTGGCTAAATGTCGGAGATAAAAATAATAAAGTTTTCCACCGTGCTGCCACTTTTAGGAATGTCACCAATGGTATAAGGGAGATTCATCGTATGGATGGCTCAATTGCCACATCATGTCAGGACATCAAACTCGAGGCCATACGCCACTTTCGGGATTTTTTGAACCTAGTGCCTGCTGAGTATGCATGCCCAGCCATAACGGACCTGGAAGTTCTCCTACAATTCCGCTGCTCTGATGATGATTCAGTCATGTTACTTCGGCCAGTTTTGGATACTGAAATACATGACGTTCTTTTCTCCATGCCTAGCAACAAATCTCCCGGACCAGATGGATTTACCTGCGAGTTCTACAAGGAATCATGGCCAATTATCAAGAAGGATTTTATTGTAGCGGTACAATCATTCTTCATTATGGGATTTCTTCCTAAGGGTATCAACTCAACGATATTAGCTCTAATACTGAAAAAGAGGGTGCAGTGGAAATGAAGGATTATCGGCCCATTGCATGCTGCAATGTTCTATACAAAGTTATCTCAAAAATCTTGGCTAATCGGCTTAAGGTCTTACTCCCTCGATTCATTGCGCCAAACCAATCAGCCTTTGTACAAGATCGTTTGCTCATTGAGAATATGCTACTTGCTACTGAGCTCGTCAAAGAGTACCACAAACCAACTATCTCCTCCAGATGTGCTATGAAGATTGATATTTCGAAAGATTTTGACTCGGTGCAATGGGACTTCTTGTTCAATGCACTTAAGGCATTGCACATACCAGATAAATTCATTCACTGGGTTCGCCTATGTGTAACTACTGCATCTTTCTCGGTTCAGGTCAACGGGGAACTAGCGGGTTACTTTCCAAGCAAACGAGGGCTTCGGCAAGGCTGTTCTCTATCGCCTTATTTGTTTGTAATTTGTATGCATGTGCTCTCAAAGAAACTGGATAAGGGTGCGACTGATCGATTATTTGGCTACCATCCGACGTGTAAAAATCTTCGGCTCACTCACCTGTGCTTTGCGGACGACTTACTTGTTTTCAGTGATGGACTGATGAGCTCAATGGCGGGTATTCTCACTATCTTTGATGGCTTCGGTAGGGAATCAGGTTTGCAGATCAGCCTTCCTAAGTCCACTATGTTCCTTGCAGGCGTATCGGAGGTAACGCGTCAGGCACTCTTCGCACAATTCCCTTTTGTTGTGGGGCTTCTCCCTGTCCGCTATCTGGGTCTGCCTCTATTGACCAAAAAGATGACCACTTCAGACTATGCTCCCTTACTGGATAAACTAAGGAAAAGGTTCTCCACTTGGACAGCGAGATTGCTCTCTTATGCGGGCCGACTTCAGCTGATTGTCTCCGTCATTGAAAGCATTGTTAATTTCTGGATGTCTGCTTTTCGTCTTCCTTCTTCTTGTATAAAGGAAATTGGGAAGATGTTGCTGCTTTCTTATGGTCCGGGCCAGACCTAAACACTAAGAAGGCAAAGGTTCGATGGATAGACATTTGTCGTTTAAAAATCGAAGGGGGTCTAGGTGTTCGAAATCTCAAGGAGGTGAATCTGGTCAGCCTCCTAAAGTTAATATGGCGTATTGTCACATCAAAACCTTCACTTTGGGTGTCATGGATAAAAGAACATCTTATTCGACAAGCTTCCTTTTGGACAATCACTTCAACAAAAGGATCATGGATGTGGCAAAAACTGATGCGTGTCCGGGACAAGGCCTATACTTTTATCCGTGTTGAGATTCGAAATGGGGTTTCTACATCGTTTTGGTTTGATAACTGGTCAAAACTTGGTCGACTGATAGACGTTACAGGTTCACGAGGCCACATAAATTTTGGCCTCCATAGGCATGCCACGGTTGCTGATGCAATGGCCAAAATGCGAAGAAGACGATACCGAACATAACTATTGTGTAATATTGCTGACGAGGTTGCGAGATATGCTGCAGTATCTGCTCAACAACCTGATCGAGTGCTCTGGAGAGTGAGTGCGGACATGTATAAGAGCAGTTTCTCAACTTCCTCCACCCTCAAGCTAATACGTCAGTTCCACCCTCACGTTCCCTGGTCCAAAGGTGTATGGTTCTTGCATAACACACCCAAATACTCGTTCATGTTTTGGCTAGCCATGCTTGATCGCTTGCAGACTGGGGATAAGATGCTTGCTTGGAACTCGAATGTCTCTGCAGCATGCGCTCTATGTTCCCATGCAATGGAAACAAGGAACCATTTATTTTTTTAATGTCACTACTCTGCGGAAGTATGGTCAGCTTTAAGCGGACGTCTCTTTGGCAAGCACACACCTTATGCTTGGGACAACGCAGTCTTCGCGGTTTCTTCTAATGTTGGAGCCATGGTTGAGATCTTCTTACGTCGTTATGCTTTCCAGGCCACGGTTTACTGGTTATGGAGAGAAAGGAATGCACGCAGGCATGGAAATGTGGCAGTCGCGACTCCCGTTCTTGCTCACCGCCTTGATAGGTTAGTGCGTAATAGAATTAGCTCCATACGTCTCCTTGGCGACGCTGCCTTTGATGACGCACTTCAAATATGGTTTGCTTCTCGAGTTTGAAGGGGAAATGGTTCTATTTGGATATAGAGGTTTTCTTTTGCTTTATTTATTTTTGAGATTTGCTTTTAACAACTCTTGAGTCACTTGCTTGATGTAAAACAGTTTTTTTTATATATTTTAACAAATTTCAAAAAAAAAGAAAAAAAAAAAAGAAGAAGCAGCGATTCTACAACAGAGGAAACGTGCATTGATGTCTTTTGTTGATGTGCTTCAAAATTATACCATGAATGAAAACCATCATATTATTCCTTGCCCATGAATTATACCATGAATGAAAACAATCACATCATTCCTTGCCCATGAATACATACAAGACAGAGGAATACATAAGGGTTTGTAGCAAAACTTAAGAAGAAGAGAGAAAATACAAACGTACCTGCGGGAGGGAAGTGGCTTGTCTCTCCGTGTGAGTTTCCAAACAAATAATCCAACACCATACAGAGCTAATTGAGAGATCTAGAGCTTATATATATATATATATATATATGTTAACTTTTTTCTCTTTTGGTGATGACACATCATCATCCACATGGATAACACATCATTTTCATATTAAATTTTTACAAAATAATTTAATTCAACATCTACTTAACATTTTAATTATATTTGTGTATTAATATATTCAGTTACAAAATAAATTTGAAAAGTCATTCGTGGTATCACCTCTCAATATATATAAATCATATTAAATATTAGTATTAAAAACTCACAATTTAAAACTAAGTATTTTTATTAATATAAAGTAATCACTCTAAACCGATATAATCAATATTTAAGTTGCTGAAAGAAATTATATTAAGTAATGACTTGAAAATAATCTAAATCATAAAATTGCAAATTATAAAA
Organism: Aurinia saxatilis; assembly: GCA_900406295.1. NCBI lineage: Eukaryota > Viridiplantae > Streptophyta > Magnoliopsida > Brassicales > Brassicaceae > Aurinia > Aurinia saxatilis. The sequence goes on along the minus strand of OVAP01001122.1, from coordinate 17,213 downwards.
TTAAAACAATAATAGAGTACCAAGATTAATATATCTAAAACAATGAATTTGAATTTTATATTGAATTCTTTTAGCAGATAAATATAAAAATTACACATAAGAAAATTAGTTATCCAAGAGAAAATTTCAAAACTACCCTTTTTACTCTACCATTTTTAGCTATTTGTGAAAAATATATTAAATTTAAATTTAAATCTAAATTGGTAAATTTTAAGGTACTACCATTTTTGAATCACTTCTTTTCAAAACTACCACTTTGGTATATTTACAAAAATAGCATAATTTACTAAAATTATTTTTCATTATAAATTAAAAATTTGCTAGGGTTTAGGGCTTTAGGACTTAGGGTTTAGTAAAATTATAGAGTTTAGGATTGACTTAGGGTTGCTAGGGTTTATAATTTAGGGTTAAACTCTTATGAAATTAGGGTTTAATTTTAATAACTATTAGCTAGGGTTTAATTGTTGGGATTTTAGGGTTTATATTTTAGGGGTTAAGGTTTATTAGGGGTGGGAAGACTTTTTAGGGTTTAGGATTTTAGGGTTTAGGGTTTTAAAACCTTAAACCCTAGATCATAAACCCTAAAACATTATAAATAATTAATACTTAAATAGTGGTATTTTTGAAAATTTACCCTTTCCCATGGTATTTTTGAAAAGTGGTACATCAAAAGTGATAGTTTTAAAATTCTCCTATCTAAATTATCATTTTAAATATTTTAAATTATTCTATAATGTAGGATTTATGATCTTCGGTTAGGAAAATAAATTTTTAATCCTTAATAAATAAAAATTTCCTAAAATATAAACCATAAAACCTTAAACATAAACCCAAATCGTTATTAAAAGACTAAACCCTAATCCTATAAGATTTTAGCCATAAATTCAATCTTAAATCAACCCTAAATCTAAAAAGGGTATTTTTAAAAAGAAAAGAAAAATTTAGCCATATGCACCGNGAAATCATATGCACCGTGGGTCCTCACGCCGGAAGAACAGGTAGCGGTTCAACTATTTAACCTTAAAGATTCACTTACTTGCGTAGACATCGATATGTGCATTAACATCCTTGGTTACAATTTTTCCTCAAGACAAAGGAAAATAGTGTCTCTTTTTGCACAATTGTTTTCCTTGTTTTATCAGGATGAAGACCAAAGGGAGGTTGGCTCAACCATTCGATTCTCATGATTAACATCCTTTGGCCATAAGTTAAGCTAACAACTTAAAACAAGCGCTGAGTGGGAGGCAACCCACTAGGTAGATTTTTATTTTATTTCTTTTTTTTATTTCAGTTTTATATAGTTTCCTTTTTCATACTTATTTTCACATCGGATACGATGTGAAGTAAATTTGGGGGAGGGTACAAGTCACACATAATGTATTACAACCCTAGAGAAAGATTATCACTGCCTATAAACTGTTGTGGTCCATCTATGAAATTCATTGTTCACTATTTATTTTTACTGTGTGAAAGATAAAACATAATGTTTTTGAGGAAAACTAAAACGACAAATGTTATGTAAAATGAAATATTCGATAATGTTGGTTAGAGAGGAAATCTTTGATAATGTTAGTTAGAACCTTGCTTTCCTTTTTTTCATTCATTGTTTTCTATTCGTTTTATATTGTTTATTTTTCCTACTGTAGGCTCAAACATTACAAAGATTTTTATATTTGATTATAGAATCCTTTTTTATTTTAATGGTGTATTTTTTAATAAAAATATTGGTAATCCGCACAAGGTGCGGACCAATCACCTAGTTTTTAAAAAACATCAAGAATGTGATACATTCTAAAATAACCAATCAGTAAAAAACGATAAAATTTTGTATTTTTATGTTAAATTGTACAAACTAAATTATATATATATATAACTAAAAGAGAAACACAAGAAGTCAAGAACGAATGACGGTTTCATTGTATCTTTTTGGTAATTTATATGTTTGTGAACAAACGACATATTGTTCAATATTTTTTTTTAAAATATACATAACTCATATTGTTTTTGTAAATCTAACACATATAGTAAAAATTGAGCTACGTGGTCACATTATAGAAGGACGAGTTTCTCATTAATGGAACTTCATTTGATTATTTTCTGTTATTAATTTAGTTGAGAGGTAAAAAATCCTTTATTACAAAGGGTTTTCCCTAATATTATAGCTGAGAAGTTTAAAGCAGAGTGCACAGTACCTGACGGGGTTTTCCACTGATACTTTTAATTGAGGGGTTTCTTCTTTAATAATTTAGTTAAAGGGTTTACAATGGACTGACCAACACTTGAGGGGATTCCTTACTAAAATGCCTTTATTCATCAACAACTTAGTTGAAGGGTTTAAAATCAATCAATCAATATTTGAGTGTTCTTTCCACTAAAATATTTTATTTGAGGGGTTTTTCCATTAATAATATAGTCGAGGGGTTTTAAATGGATGTGGCGATAGTTGAGGGATTTGAAATGAATCCAACAATACTTGAGAGATTTTTTCATTAAAATCCCTAATTTAAATAATTTAGATTTAGTAAGCTTAAAACTTTCTTCCCTCTCTTTTCCTCTCATCGTCACCTCCGCTCATATCCACTTTCTCTGGTTGGCGCGGTGGTTCCTTTAGCACCGGCGGGGGTCAAATTCTCTTCCTTTTTTTCAATTATCTCTTGTTTCTTTTCTTTTATCGTCTCATTCTTTATTTCATGGTGGTTTTGGTTTGGAAGTTTTATTCTCGATTTAGGAAGTTGAAGGCGTAGATCTAGGATCTGGATCTTATGATCGACAAAGTGGATTATCCACAATTCGTACATCTCTTTTTGTCCTTTCTTCTTCACCGGTCCATAGATCTCTTTTTAAAGGTTTTGTTCGAGATAATAAATTCAGAAACACCATGCTCAAGCTTCCCCAAGAGATTTCAGTTTGCATTTATTTTTATGAATATGATTTTTTACTCTACTTAACCTGACTATAAATCTTGTATTAGAGTTATTAGACTAGGGAAACAAATCTCATTCAAGACTTCTTATCCACTTTACCACTCTCTTTTTCATTCTGAATGTTCATGGGATCTTGAATAAAGTACCATGAGCATGGTGAACAAATTGATTCTTTAGTAAAGATCATGACTGCCCCTTTGTTGAGGTCGTGTGTTTTATGTTTGAATGGAAACACCATGAGCATGGTGAACAAATTGATTCTTTCGTAAATATCATAACTGCCCCTTTGTTGAGGTCGTACAATTTGTGTAAATGGATTTCAGTTAGGAACATTCAATAGCTAGGCCGCCTAAGACCTGGATAATTTAATACGTGTCAGTAGAGAAACTCCTTATTCCCAACGCTTTTTATATCATTGTTTAAAGTCGATTTTCATTGCATTATTAGGAATCTTAAAAACCCACATAAACATATAGTTATCTTAGCTTGATTCGAATCTTATAAGTTTGCAACGTAGTAACCATTTTTTTGCTGATATGATCTGATACACTCCTGATTGAGATGGAGCAAGCCCCTGGAACTTCTTCGTGGGTTGAGGGATTTGTTGCACAGATCCAAGACTTCGGAGATTAAAAATGATGCTAAAAGACACCAAACTGAATAAGATATGCAACAGATAGATGTGAATGATTTTGGATGGGTTTGTGGATGAACTGAGAATTAATATGGATGTTTTTGGATAGATGTGGATGGAGAGAAACTCTCAAGAGTTGTGGAAGACTCTCAAGCTTTCAAACTCGGATTTGTTGAAGGATATTACACACCAAGAGCAAAACACGAAGAACTTGTGATATTACACACAAAAGAACATGATCAAACAGTTTCAAGAGATTTTTTATAAAAAGGTTTGATAAATCTTTATCCATAGGGTAGCCACTAATTTATAGGAGTCTGAGAATCTAGGGCTGCAGAGTTATTGTTCTTGGGACCAAAAACAAGAAATAAACACTCTAAGACTGAATTTAAAACACCCTTTGACTAAAATTCGAATTTAAACTTTGGCTCCTCTTCTTTAAGCATTGTTATCAATGGACATAGATGAATAAGTGTGTGTTACATGTCTCGTTAAAAACCTTGGCCAAACCATACCATGGAAAAAAGTGCAAGAACACACACGTCCCATTGACAATCCTTAGTTAGCTTGAATCACAACCAGTGTAGTTGGATACGTGATAGGGCTGATATTTTACCGCTTTTCGATATGAATTTTTTGTGTTTTTTATGAAGAAACTATTTGATTTGAACATAAACTACTGGATTTCACATTTCCTTGCTTGCAAAGTGCTCGAGGCCCATATGAAGGAGATGTTTGTTTTGAATTGAAGTGATGAGTTAGGACAATCAAGCCACGTGAGTTAGCTGTCATATGGGCTTGGAATCAAGTTGTTAGCCCTCAAGAGTAAGAAGTTAAGCCCAAATCATTGAGGAATAAGGTTTTGCTAGGAGGAATCATGGTTCGGTATATAGGCAATAGGGTTGTGTAATGATTAGTTTGTAGGCTTACTTTCATATCAGATCTTAATATAATCATTGGATAAACCTGCTTACACCACTTAGGGCATCTCCAACCCCACTCCAAATCTCACTCCAAACTCCATTTTGGAGTAAAATTCTCTCCAACCCCACTCCATATCCAACTCCATAATGGAGAAACTCCATTTTTTCCCTCCATTTTTGGAGAAAAATATGGAGTTCCTCCATTTTGGAGTTGAACATTTTAATTTATAAAAACATCTTTGAATTAAAGATTTTGTTCTTTTTATACTTATATAGTTCAAAATATGATTATATTTAATAAAAATTACAATAAGACTAATAATAAAATCAAATACATCAAAATATATCGTTAAACAACATAAAATAAATTTAACAACTATATTATTTGTATTTTTCATCAAAACGATATTATTTTTTATTTCCATATGCTTTATTTTATTTTATTTTATCAAAACTATGGTGATATGTAATCAAAACTATATTATTTTTATTTTTCATTTGTTTTTATTTATTTATTTATTTATGTTATAAAATGTAATTTTATTTATATAATAATTTTTTATAAAATAATGATGTGATTTTACTAAATTATTATGAAAAATAAAATAAGTGGATAAAATCTGTAAATTTGATAAATATAAGGTGTTTTAACAAATTAATAATAACATAAAAATATTTTTTGGAGTAAAAAATAGAGTAATAGGTGGGAGAAGACCCCTCCTCCGTTTTAGAGTTACTCCATTTTAGAGTAAAATATGGAGGAATGGGTTAAAGATGGTCTTAGAGTAAGAGATCCAGAACTCGATAGTGAAAGTTTTACTATTTATAGTTTAGTAGAATTTGATTTCTTGAACTTAATGCCCACATTAATTGGTTGATTAGCCCATAAGTTCTCTTTTTGAAAAGATATATGTTAGAGTTAACTCGGATACCAATTGAACTAGAAAGCCTGACCATAAGGATAGTAAGTTAATAGTGATTTCAACTATATAGTTTAAACTAGGATATTTACACTAGCTACTACCCTGAATAATTCAAACCGTGATCCTCTGATGCATTGTCTGGCTTTCTAACGCCTTTATTTCTTGATTAATCTCACGTTTTATTTTGTTTTAGCATTTTCAGGCATTGATCGATCCACCGCATTATCTGCAATCGACCGAAAGGCGCTTTCATCGATTGACCAGTTCACACTGTCGATCGACCAAAAACCAAAACCACTTCATATTGTTGATTAACTCAAGTGAACTTGGACGTGCTACTGCGTACACTCTGCTCCCTGTGGATTCGACCTCTAAGTACTACTACAAGACATGTGTGCTTGCGGGACCTATTTTGGGCGAAAACTATATCCCCATAAAGTTTTCTGGGGCCGTTGCCAGGGAGCAACAGTTGACCACTAGCATAACAATCTAGCTCCAGTCTAAGCATTTCATTTTCTGTTTTTCATTTTCACATTTCATTTTCATTTTTCCTTTTCATTTTTCATTCTCCATTTTCAATCATTTTGCATTTAACATTTGAATTCGGTTTTCACTTTTTCTCCCCTTTTTCCAAGTGTATGCAGAGAAGGAGTCAGGGCGACGACGATCTGTTTCCACTTGAAAATGAAATCAATAGAATAAAGAGAACCAACCGTAAGCTTGCTCGTTTGAGACTAACGGCGGAGCAACAAGATCAATAATTTGATGATGGTGAGCCTCGTCTCATTGGAGGAGGAAGAGAAGAAGCCTAAGGAGGCAGGAAGAGGAACGTCCACAAGGGAATGGAGGAGATAGAGTTTTTGAACCTAGAGAAGATCAAAGAACGATTGCTGACTATCATTTGATCGATCAACACCTGTTCAACCGAACGGTGATCAAGCCAGCACAGCCTCCTCGAAATGATTATGAGATAAAACCTTAAATCATAGCTTTGGTGAAACAGAACCAGTTCCATGGCAATGCCCACGAGCACGCAATGGATCACATCGATTTCTTTGAAGAGATCTGTACCACCACAAGGCAAAATGGAGTTCCCACTGACTACTTCAAGTGTAAGATCTTCCAATTCTCTCTGGCGGAAAAGCCCACAGATGGCTAAAACCTCTACCACCATGTTCGATCACTACATGGGAAGGTTGTAAGTCAGTTTTTCTTAACCATTTCTATGTTAAGTCCCGCTCAAATCAGTTAAGGAACAAGATACAAGGCTTTAAACAAGCCTCTGTCGAAAGTTTCTTCGATGCTTGAGAAAGGTTTAAAGGTTACATGAGGGACTGCCCCCACCATGGTTTTGATGAAGCTAACTCTTATGTACTTTTTACATAGGCATAGAGCCAAAATATCAATTATTTCTTGATACAACTAGCAATGGTGACTTCACCACTAAGACCGTTAAGGAAGGACAAACCCTCATCGAGAATTTAGCTGCAAGTGATAGCAACAACTCAACTGAATTTGATAGGTCCATACCTACAAATGAAATAAACACTCTAAGACTGAATCTAAACGCCCCTTGACTAAAATTCGAATCTAAACTTAAAACTCCTCTTCTTTAAGCATTGTTATCAATGGGCATAAATGAATAAGTGTGTGTTACATGCCTCGTTAAAAACCTTGGCCAAACCATACCAAGGAAAAGAGTGCAAGAACACACACGTCCCATTGACAACCCTTAAGTAGCTTAAATCACAACCAGTGTAGTTGGATAAGCTATTTCATTAAGGTTGATTTTAGACTCTCTTGGCAATGTGCTAATGGCTTGATTAAATAGCTTGGTCTTAGACCTTATCATCGGACCAACATGAATGTGCAAGGCTGCCTCATCTTTAACTCCATTCTCCTCAGCTACAAGCTGCTCCTTAGCTCCATTCTCCCCAGCTACAAGCTGCTCCTTAACTTCAGGTTCCAAGCTTTCCATTATCACATCATGATCCTAAGTACTACTGCGAGAGCTTGTACACTTGCAGAATTATTTTGGGTGACAACTAAATCTCCATCTAACAAGGTAACTACTCAAACATGTTGATAATAAACATGAAAACAAATTGAAATGTTATCATATAAACTAAAATAAAGGGTTCAGAGGACTTTTCCAAATCAAAATACAGGGATGAAACCAAAAGAAAGTGAAGAACAAATGAAAGTTATGAAAATTGGTGAGTTGGTTTGTCTGGATGCTTTAAAAAGAGTGTGTGTCTTCTGCTCGTAGTTCTCTGGTATTTATAGTGCAGAGAGGTCGACTGAGAGATTGAGAGAATAAATGATTCGAATTATAGATAAGGATCCAAAAAGTTTGGATTTATCCTTAAGTTTCAATTGAACGTGGCTAGATGATCCCAAATCCACATTTTGATCCAAAATGTACAACATCTTAATTTTGATCCTAATTTCTTGTATTGGATTACTGTCTTTGGATGAAAAAGTACATATTTAGGTGTTAAAAAGTCTTGTTTTCTTAAAAAACACTTTGAAAATACAAAAATAATAAACTTTAGAAAAAACACTAAAAATCTATATTAAAAGACGGCAAAATAATGACTTTATCAGTCCGTAATCCTTTTGCCGTGCATGTACCTCGAACCTGTCAATTCTAAATCGATCGATGGTGTCTTAACCAGCGGTGTTAACCGGTTAACACCGGTCTCTTGGTTACCGATCGCTTGGTTAACGCACAAATATTAACACCGGTCTCTTGCTTACCGGTCGCTTGGTTAACGCAACCAAGAAATTATACTTTAAGGGAACAGGTGGAATACATTCTACTATTTGATTAAATTCATTGTTTACCTTTAACCAAAATGTTCGTTAAATAATTGGCACGAGTTATCTGAATATAACATCCATCAAGGCATCATGCATTATCTTAAATATAAAAATAAAAGAGGAGAAGATCGAACATACCGTCAAGGCATCATGCATTATCTTAAATATAAAAAGAAAAGAAATCAATAAGAACTAAAACGTCAAACACAAAACATTAAGAAATCCTCGGGAAAATGAAAACGACCATTGGGAAGCCTGTATAGCATAACATCGGAAATTTATCCATAAAACATATCATTAACTTTTCGGGGATGCCTTAGGCGGTCCAGCTGGTGGAGCACTCTGTGATGCTGGTGGAGCACTACCACCACCGGCTACTCCAGCAGACCCATCAGAAGAGTAACCTCCACCAGCGGCGGCTTGTGGGTAACCTCCATAAGACCCATATGCCTGTGCTGTTTGACCATATGCATACGTTGGAGGTGGTCCATATCCTAAAGCCGCTGGTTGGGCATACCCAGACTGACCACCGTAGCTCCCAGGAGCACCAGGTGACTGCTGATTCTGCCCATAAGCCGGTGGTTTCGCAGCTGGTGGTGTTGCTCCATACCCAGAACTGTAAGCAGCTGGTTGTTGGCTGCTGTAACCAGCCTGAGAAGTCGGAGCAGCTCCATACCCTGCCTGACCAGCACTACCTTGAGGAGGCTGCTGACCAGTTGTGCCATACCCAGCCTGTCCAGACTGAGCTGACGATGGCGGAGCGGCTTGAGATGTATCTTCCTCTTGACTTGGATTATTGGTGCTTCCATAGCCACCCTGTTGCTGATCATACCCGGCAGCTTGACCATATCCAGATTGCTGGGAGGCATTATAAGCCCCATACCCATCCTGCTGGTATCCCTGACTAGCTTGGCCATAACCGGAAGCATGTTGGTAGTAGCTGTACCCTGTGGTATCTGTAGGTGGAGCTGAGCTACCACCACTGTTTTGTTGCTGTGACTGTTGCTGACCATAATAATCATACTCACCCTGCGTGCTCTGCTGGGATGGGGGCACAGAAGATTGATCCCAAGTAGAGGAGTAGCCAGCTGAAGTTTGTTGAGGGTAACTTCCGTAAGATTGACCATACTGAGGTTGACCAGGATATGCTCCTGGTTGCATGTAACCATAACCCGTCTGTTGTACAGGTGGCGCACCAGGTGGTGCCCAGCTTGATGGCGGGCGGTTTTGATAACCTTGTTGTGGATAGCCTCCACCCATTGATGAGCTTCTCATACGGTTCTGCATAAAATAGGCCCGTTAAGTAAGTATTCCCGGGAAGATAAAACTACGACACCCAAAAAACACATGAGCACAGAGGCACATACATATAAAGCAGATAAAAAAGACTAGATGAAGAGAGCATACAAGGATACGCCATTTACCAATATCTGTCCATACAGGAACAACCAAGTTCATATCATATTCTAGAAGGTAATGGTGATGCCTACATACCGTACTGATTGGTGAAATTATTGGGTTACTCCTGCAGAAGCCCATCCCTTTCCCTATCCGAGATAAAATAGGTACACGAAACACCACGAATACTATAGAAGCTTTTCCAGAAACAAAAACAATATATATGAACAGGGCTCCTAAATTTCGAAGGCAAATATTGCACACCAAAATTTCCTAAACACCAACTAAAGATTGCCATTTTGAACAAAATCAATACTCATGGAATAATCTTGGCAGATTCAAGCCGGGGTATGATCTCTCTGTACTAAATTATGGCAGAAGGGTTCAACTAGAAACGAATCAAGGAAGAACAAGCAAACAAGGCAACTATCAATTACTAGATTAGCAAAATATAGACTCAGGAAAGTGGATAATAGGTCTTCATATGTCAGTCGCCAACCTTTGCTAACACCCTGATATTGAGTCTAGAAGTAATAGCTGAGTGGAAGTGATTGTGAAAAAAAAAAAAAACAAGTGCACAACATAAAAAAAGAATATCACATATATTGTAAATAAAAAAAACCTAAATCAAGATATATAAACTGTTTCTGATTACTATCATAGCAGGTGGGACCAAAACTATTCAGAAAACTCACAAGTGTTGGCCAAAGTAGTATTAGTCAGCTCGGCCGTGACCAGAACCTATGAAACATATACTCGATAAACAAAGACAACAAATTCTTTACTATTGAGAATACCATTTGAAAAGTGAATATGCTAAGAATATCTCTTGGTAACAGTGGAAGTCATCAAGAACACATTGCAAAACTGGATTATCACAAAGGAAAGGCTGATAGAAAAACTCCCATAGAATTATAGTAAGAGAAGTATGAAATTCAGCGTCAGAAGGTACTGAAATGGACAGAGAGTACGAAGAGCTAACATATAATAACTACAACAAGTAAAGAATAACAAAATGGCATATCTTTTTGTAAGAAGTCCAGCCTTTTCAGGTGCTTCAACATATAATAAAGAACCCTGCAAATAAGCAGGAGAGAAGAACAAACTATGCAATTCATTGTAGAGGCGGTTTCAGGCATAAGACGAGCATAGCACATCTTAGCACATTGAGTAATAAGCAAAGCTCATAAATTGACTAAGTGAGACTAGCATCACCGATCACGGAGATTGTCTTTCATGCTAGGAAAGGAATATCAGATTTTTGGAATAATAGAGTATGACATCCATAGTTTAAGGTATATCCTAAAGCTGATGACAACAAATTGATGTAATCACAACACAAAGCGATTCAGGTAGAGAAATAAACACAGCAGAAGCCTGCACAATCCATAACAGACACAACAAGCAAAACATACCTCGCCGCTGATGATTTCATTAACTAAAGTTTTAGCATGCTCAATTTGATCGCTGGTCCCATCAATCTGCAAAGTTCGTTCTGGCGTTGGATCTCCAGGGGGCAAATGCAAAGGAATAACCTGCAAATAATCTCAACAAGCTGGAGACAAAGAAAAAACCTTGAATATGTTGGTAGTTTCACAAGAAAGCAGCACAAACCTGGATTCGAGCACCAGTCTTGGCTTGCATAGATTTGATAGTTTCACCTCCTTTACCAATGACCAAACCAACCTAGAGCAGTTTGTGCATTACATAAGAGATATGGGTAACAGAAACAGGCGCACCCCAAGAGAAGTAACTACCTTATTATTAGGAATTTTCATAACAAATTGATCAGATCCTGGCTGTGCACCCATCCTACGGGAGCCTCCACCGGAAGCAGCTGAACCACCTGCCTCAGCCTCTTGAAGGACGTCAGTGATCAATTGCTCTGCCTTTGAAATCTGGTCGGGGGTGCCGGTGAGGTCGACAGTCCTGGTAGTAGCATTAGGTTCTGCGTCCATATCTCGGGTAACCTGAATCTTAGCTCCGGACTGAAGCTGAAGATACTTAATAGTTTCGCCACCTTTGCCAATGATAACTCCAACTCTCATATTAGGAATATCAATCCTCTTGGTGTTGCTGGTGCCCTGAAAGCTACCGTATGAAACCGGTATGGAAGATGGAGCAGTCTGCTTACCCTCTGGATAAAGATCAGTAGCAAACAATAAGATACGATTCCGTGGAGCTGGAAGTAACAAAGAGAGAAAGATGCATACCAGAAGGATAGGAGCTAAACCCTTTATCGCCGTAATCATAAGAAGCGCCGTTCTCGACGCGAGGACGTTTGGCGTCAGCACTGTTGAGGAGACGAGCGGCGATCTCCTGGGCCTTCTGCTTAGCAATCTGGATTTCATCCATGGGAGAGGGGACGTTGTTGTAAGAAGACGGCGGAGGAACAGCGTCAGGCGAAGCAGAAGGGATCGGGCCAGAAGAGAAGCCTGTAGGCCTACGGGTAGACGGAGGAGGAGGAGCGCTCTGCTCTTCGTATTTGCGTTTGTTCGAGTAAGAGTCGGATGAGTACTGAGATTCGTCCGCCATCTTCACCTTCCACACAAACCCTAGAGGCGGAGAAGAAAAGGCTGAGCTACTCACATTACGCACGCCATTATTTATATTCACAATTCTCTTCTTTTTCGCCCTTTTTTATCAGCTTTTGTTTTCATTTTTTTTTTCTTTTTTTTTCTGGTCGGTTATTTCAATGAAAAATTGGGCAGAATAACCCAAAAAACATTTATAATATAGGGGAAATTTTATATAAATATTGATTTTTATCAATTGATTAGAAGTAGGTTTTCAGTTTTAAATGGTATATATAGAAAAATCATCGACAGTTTTTCTAAATCATCAATTATCGGATATCGTCGGTTCTTTGGATCATATGCATAATTATTATTTATCGACTGTTTCGTGTAAACACTCATCATCAATGGTAGTTTAATTCGTTTTTGTCGGTTAGGAAAAGTCCTGATTTTATTTCTGGATTATTTTTTTATAAAATACATATTCTATGTAGAATGATTAGAATATATATTCTGTAAATTCAATTTTTAAAAACAAATCTTCCTTTCTGCTGCCGAAGATCGACGTTTTAGAGTGGTTCTTGCCACTGTAAGACAATGACACTTTCGTTCAATTAGAAAAAATACTGGTATACATTCATTAAAATTTTGGTTTTTTCTTTTTAAATATTTCTAGGGTAAAACCATATTACAGTTTCTTTTCTACAAAAATTGTAGGGCCGTGTCACGGTTTCTATAGATAAACAGACATATTACATTATTCATAATACATTGTTGACAAAAACATACGTGAACAACAAATATTCAAAACATACATTGGTTTAACAAAAATAGACATCCACATTGACAAAGTGAGGCAACCGTTTTTTAAACATGGAACAACACAACAAATAATTAAAACCAGTGAAATAAATCAAGGTAGTGAGGCAAGTCTCGTACTTACTCTTGTTTTGGTTTGGACAGCTTTCTTTGGTGGTTTAGAAGTCTTGCATTTCTATTGTTTAAAAGCCATGGGTCTCTCTTCTATATTAGCACGGCTACCTCGGGTTTAGACATTAGATGCTTCACTTCTACCAAGTCCGCTTCGATCTTGCCCAAACGATCACCAAACTTATCCTCAATAGACTTCTCAAGAGAAGTCTGGAAAGAAGTGAGCGAAGACTCCAAAGTTTCTTGAAAGAAGGTCTTCATTTGGTTATCAAGACATGGTTGTGATCGCACTATTCGTTTGGTATAAGACTTGTCTCTTTCTCCTCTCCAAGCCTATATCAGGGACCTCGATGCTTCTCTTCTTCGTTCCAGATACGCCAACATCATGCATGGCTCTTATTTTCTTTTTGGACTCATGTACATCCACAGAGGCAGCAATCTGTACATCAATTAAAGAAGAATTAAAGAAGAGAGGAAACCAAGGAGAAGAAGAGATCAAGATGCAACAATCGAATGAAAAGACTATATTGCAAGTGATTTCATTATTGAACAAAAGTGCCACTATCTCACAGTGGCAACAGCCAACAGTGGGTTCACTTTCAGTTTTTTCATCTAAAATTTTCACAACTAGGTCTTTTAAGGGTATTTTAGTATTAAAAATATACCAATTTCTGATTAAACTTTTAAAAAAGACCTATTTCCAATCAACTAGTGAAAAAAGCCTTTTTAGAATTTTCCCTATAACTTATTGAGTAACCAAATAATAGTTTTTCCTATGATATTATGTGTATTTTGTGTATTAATACCGAATATAACCTTAGGAGAAACATTGTTGGTGAAGTCAGAGACAGAAACTTTAGTTTAATTTTTTGTAGAAATTTTGAGAAAGCTTTAGACGGTTCATTTGTCAGAAGTTTGCAAAAAAAAAACAATTTCATGGATATCAGTCGCAATGATTGGGAAAAGCTTCGACAATCGGAGACACGGAGTTGGTGAATCACCGATTTCGGAGAGAAATCCTTTATGAAGTCTGTGTAAGTTCGTCAGCGGAGAGAGCACTCGGAAGTTCCGCGACGGTGCGTTTGTGAAAGGTGAGGTAGTAGATTACTTGTTGCGGGTGAATAGTCAATAGGGAGAACACATATATTACAGACTGAAGAATTTTTTGTTTGGGTAGAACCCGGATTTAAAAAGTAAGCAAGTATGTGCTAGAAAACTAATTGAATGGAGAACATATTTCGTGTTGATCTATTGTTGCTAAATTGAAGTGTTTGTTGGCCAATATCTGGTTATGCATGTGATATAGGCACAAAACGGAAACTGGTTCGTACTAGCTCGGACACTAACTCAGAGACTAACTTAAACTAAAACTCAATGGCACGGAATTATGAGGATATATGATGGGATCAATCTCCTGGTCGTATGACACTCTTAGCTTGATCAGTTGATGGAAGTAAGAAGTGGTAGATGATGGAACCGATGCAACTGGTTATATAACTCTCTTTGCAAGGTTGATGGATGGAATGGATGGGTAATCGATGGATCGAAAGTCGCCACAAAGCTTATGAAAGAAGCTTTGATAAGACAAACAAGAGCTGACTTCTCACCAAACTCTCAAATGAATTCAAAGGGAAGGATTCTCACACAACTATTTAGAAATTCATAAAATAAGCATAAAGTTTTAAAGAAGAGATAATTCTCATATCTTAATTAATTTAAAGCGATCTGTCCTTTACAAATCAAATGAATGAGCTTATATATAGCTCCTACACGTTTTTACAAAGGGTAAAATCAAATCATTAACATAAATTATGAATAAATCAAATGCTTGATTGATATAGTCTTTAATCCTTGATTTTTGGCCAAATGAGAAAGATGTGAGAATCTTTGTATCTGGACAACTTGGGCATGAAATATTGATGTCTTGGGATCCTTTGGATCTTGTTTGATGCCTCTAAATCAGCTGGTGCAAATAAATCAAGGAGATATATCGATTGATCGACATTTATTTTAATTGATTTCATATATGGAAACTTGAGGTGTAGCTTGATCCGCCTGATCTCATGACTTAATTCTCCATTTCTATGGACTCTTGAGAGGCTAGTAGATATGTGCCAAGATGGTCTTGGTAGTGGCTCATTTAGCTTCGATTTGAGATCCTCATCAGCGTGTAGTAAATTATGTGAATTTCAGATATTTGCATTGTTGGTAGAAGTTAGTGTCTTGCTTGCAATGTTTTTGAGCATTCTATTCCATCTGATTTGTAATTCACGTTAAGCGCTAAGATGTGTGTATATTATGTTGTACGATCTCTGGAACGTGGCAGAAGAAGGCCACCCTGAACGAATGATTGAATATGGCTATGAGTTAATTGGTAAAAAGCAGAGGTTCAACAATTACTTCAATATGCAGCGGGTAGACTTTATTAAGAATACAGTTAAGGACGAGGACAATGAAATGTTAATGGGTTCGCAGTTTGGGAAGATTATGCCAATGGGAAACCACATTTTCTCGTGAATATTTGTTCATTACCTTTTAACTAGGCAGTTAAAGACAAATAAGTTGTATGAACTGTGGACGATATACTCTCGTCTCTGGTGGAAAGGACTTTGACGATCGTTGTGCCTAGTACAAAAAATCTCGACCTCAAAAGATATGTAAACTTAGAGGTAGGATATAGTTACATATGATAATATGTTCTACTTATCCTTGTTTCCTATTTGCATTTGACATGTAGTATGAAATTTAGATTAGTATACTATTCTATGTACGTCTTTGAAATGTAGAATAAACCATAATAGTATTGTATGGTGAATGTGATATGTTTGGAATGTATGGTATGAATGTAGGCCTTATTAATATCTTGCATTTTGCAGGATGTCGTCCGGAGTCTTGGCAATGAAAAGATATCTGCAAATGGGGATTTCATTGGGTTCAACAATGAGCAAGATGATTCCAAAGTTAGTCACAGGGTGGAACTGATATTTGATTGCCACTTGTTTGAGCATAATTCATGGAGTGGAGGTGTAAAGGCTATTGATGTCATCGCTGACCGGAAAATAGAAAAAAGTTCAGGGAAATGCAGTGCCACATTATAGTTCACTTATGCGCTCTTCCATCACATTTCATAACATCTTCATGAAAATTCGCATTAACCATATGTTGATATGCTTTAAAATGGATTCATGTTTGATGTATACTATTCTACTTCGCATAGGCATATTACATATAGTTTGGTATGTTGTATTCTATTTTACCTACTTAGCACATTGAATACAAAGTCGTATGCTACTTTTTGTGTCCATATGTGCATAATTAACACATGGAGAACATTATCATAACCTTCAGGACATTTCACAAATATATATATATTCAAAAAATTACATAGGTGTTACATGGCATGCCTTATGTACACATCAAAACAAAAGACATTTCAATTTTTTCAGTTGGTATAGTAATGTGTGCCTAAGAAATCCAGTGATCTAGTGTAGTTCTTTTATATTGCACTATATTTTCTGCTCCCACAAAACCTTTAAGTTGCTTTCACATATAGACATTCGTAGCCAATGCGGGTTCCCATTATTCAGCCTTTACAAAAAAAAAAAAATAGTCAACACATTTTATGCCCCAAACCGCATACGTTGCCTTACATGGGTTCTTGCAAGACGCCTTGTTGTGCCCTGCTCGACGACAACGAGTGCATCTTCTAGTACACTTCTTCCTTGGCCTCTGGATTTTAAGAAGGTGTGTTAGTTTTGTTTTACAATAGACATGTTCTACTTGTACAAAATGGAATCAGATACTTAAAAGATACAAAAGTATATACAGATTGCCTTCAACTATTTGTGGCTCAAAAGACCCGGAACCATCGTTTTTCCTCAACCATTCATAAAAAAGCGACCATACTTTTATCTTGAGGGATCTTTTTACAGCTGGAGTAGAATAGAAGTGTAATTTGAGATGTCAATGGCTAAACACAATNTACGTACTGCGACGTACTTGCGACGAATTACTTTGCGACGATTGTGCGACGAACACATTTGCGATCAATTTGCGACGTAAATTTTTGCGACGGGTGTGCGACGAAGGAGTTTGTGACGGCTTTGCGAGGCCTGTGTTTGCGAGGGATTTGCGAGTAATTC
>OVAP01001121.1:0-26290 GCA_900406295.1 Aurinia saxatilis | reverse complement strand
TGACGTTTATCTTCAATTTTCTTCTCAATATCCTTCTCGGACTTCTTAAGCTCCTCTCTCTTTATGGTATCAAAACCTTAATTTCTTGTTGGTTGTTTAATCTGTGAGATGAAAGTCTATGATAGAATGGGCACAATTACATGTGTATCTCCCATCTTGACTTGAAGTGATTTGTGTAGCTAACCAATGTGTAATAGAATGTGAGTATGGGCAGGTGAATGGATGGGCCTCACTGAAATGGAATTCAATCCCACGGATTAAAAATAAACAAGTGGCCCATTTGATGCATAAAACCCACTCGAAATAGTGATAAGAAGGGATGGAGAAGAGAAATCGACAGATAACAACAAATCTAAATCTTCTCTCCTATTTTTTCTGATTGTCANAACAAATCTAAATCTTCTCTCCTATTTTTTCTGATTGTCAAATCTTGATTCTGAATATATAGGTGTTGAGTCGAGTCAACTTTCTTCACAAGTCACATGATGAGGCGAACACGAAGCAAGATCAAAGGCATGCCGCGACCTGCCACCATCTTGTCTACGGCCACAGAACCACTCGTGATTTACAGTTCCGACGATGAAATTGAGGAGGTGAAGGGGTCTAGTTCGGCAGAGTTTAAACCTTAGCCGACTAATCGACCAGATATTAATTGAAAGGGTCAGTCCAGACGGACCATGGCGCATGCAAAGCCACCGGTGAACATCAAAGCCAAGCCTCGGCGTTATGCAATCCCGACAGATGAATCCGACTACGAAGATGCCAAGAAACCAGCATCTCCATTAGTGTCTCAATCCCGTAGCTCTTCATATTCCGGTGACGCTTCATCTACCAGATCTGAACTGATCGAAGATGCCTCCGACTATTCGGATTCTAAACTAGGTCAGCATCGAGCCACTTGGTTAAAGAAGAACAAAGGGATCGAGATTAAGGAGTCTCCCACTGCTCAACGTCAGCGGTCTCGTTCCCGAGGTCAAAAACAGAAGGAAACCGTGCCTGTTAAGCCTCTTTTTGCTAAGAACAAGAAGAAGCAGAAGGTGTTGGAATCAACTCGGGTCACGGTCGATCAACTCAGTGGTAGCTTCGAAGAGGAGCACATGTAGTACATCTGGTTCCAAGATCAGGCATCAGGTCAAAGTTGTCGAGGTACCTCAGGCATTAGCAAGATCTCATATTAGAAACACTCTTCAACGATTTCAGACAACTCAGGCTCGAGAAAAGTTCAATGCTCTTAAAGTCAAGAAGTGGTGTGTTGAGCACTATACTGTCTTTGGTCGTAAGGATTCTACTGGTCTCACTGCCATCCAGAAACGTGTACATATTTTTAAAACTGTCAAACAGGTGCCTCAGTTTGTGAGTACTCTGGTTCATGAGTGTTATGCTCATCTCCCATCAACAGCTCCTACGAACAAGGAGGTAAAAGTATTTGTTCGTGGATTTGAGTATACTTTCTCTCCTGCTTTGATCAATAAGTTGTATGGTATTCCTCCTCTCACCTTTGATGAGAGAATGATTGAGATACATGTTGATGTTATGCCAAGGGATGAGGCAGTCCAGTTTTTGTGTGGAGGGGATCCTGAAGTTGTGTGGGACAAAATTCCAGCGGTGATCACGTCTCTAATGCCCTCTCAGAATGCTTTGCTCTAGTTGTTGTGTGGCCTCAATTGGATGCCGACTTCTAACAACACATACAAGCAGAAGGAGCGCTGTCATTTTGTCTACAAGATTCTTCATGAGGTCATGTTGATCTAGGTGCCAAGATTTTTTATCAAATCATGCGTGTTAAACCGTTTAGTCCCAACAACCTACCGTTTCCGGCAACGATTTTTTGTCTTCTGGCCAGTCAGCGTGTGCCTCGGGTGGCTATTAATGATGTTTATGTTCCCCAGTTGGAATTCAAGCAGGACACTCAGGTTGGACAATGATTCTCTGTTAAACATGGATCTGACAAGCCTCACATCCCGGCGGAACCTTCGTCGTCTTCGGTGCCTTCACAGTTGGTCATCCCTGGGATTGTCATCAATCTTCCATCTGATGGGTGTGTTACCTCGAGTACTGCCTTGGCATTGATCAAGGATTTTCAGGGAGTGCTTCAGACTGCTCTTTCTACAGTCCAACACCTGGTGACTCGTCTGGAAGGTATGACTACGTGACTCTGCTTTTTGTTTAGTTTTTTTTGTTTTTATCTTGTGTGGTCTCTCAAGCAGGGGGAGAACAGGAGAACCAGGATGATCTAATACAGAGTACTGATGATGATGAGGGAGGTGATTCTGAAGGAGATGAATCTGTCGGCCAGAATATCTAGGTTTATGGGGGAAATCATTAAGTTTTTTTCTTTTTGGTTTTCAGTTTTATCTAGATCACTCATCGGAGTCTCTGTTTCAGGGGAGTAAAGATAGTCTTGGTTTTTAGATCTTTCTCCTATCCGCCGTGTAATTGAAAAACCTAAGTGTGTTGGTTTTTGTTGAATGGAATATTCAGGATTTCATAAAGGTGGATTTGATCCTAGGATGTGTAGAACTGCCTAGGTTGCTGGTATGTTTTTTGCTTGATTTTTGCAGGTGCTTGAGGAGACGCACAAAGCTAAAAAGGGGGAGATTGAAGATGTAGGAGACCTGAGCTACACCTGGTGCTAGCACGGAGCTGAGTTGGAGTGAAGTTGAAGTTGATGTGGACTAGTGAAGATGTAGCTGAGCTGGAGGGAGTTTGGAAGATTCCAGAAGACTCTAAAAGACTCGAGAAGTTGGAAAAAGATACTGAAACTGCTTGTAGGCGGTTCAGTTGAAGATAAGGTTAAATTTATCTTTTCGGAGAAAAATAGGAAGAGATAAACTTGGGGAAGAAATATTGGGATATTTCTTTAGTTAGGATTATATCTGATTCATGTAGATTCAGGTGATTCGGTTGTTGGATCTCTATGTGTATAAATAGAAGATCCAGTTTGTGGATAGGACTTACGCTTTGGAAAAGCAAAGAGTGAGAGTGTAGAACTTTAGAAAAAATAGGTTTACATTCTTGAGAGGTTCTTTAGGTTGTGGATAGATCCAAAAAACGTGTGAGATTAAAATTTATTCGTTCAAGGCAAGACAAGCTTGTTATTAGTTTTTGTGCTAGTACGGTACCCATTTCATATTAATGTGCTGATTTCCCTATAACTAAAAAAAACACAAATTTTACATTTTTGGAATACATTTTTTTTTTCCAACAGTTTTAGAATACATATTGTAAACTTTTTATACAAAAACCCCTGGGTTATATGTTTTGTAAAAAAAATATCATTCTTCATTAATAATAAAATGTTTCATAGTAGTATAATAAAAACACACACATACGCAATTGGAGAAAAAAGGAAATTGCCATCCTATTTCACCTTTTTACAATAAGTGGGTTTTTTCCTTTTCCGTTTAAGAAATATGGTAATTTTCCATTTATGTTAAAAGTTAAAAACGCGTGAGGCCTTTTCTTTCAGGTGTACATATATGTAAGCTCTCGAGAGCAAAATTTATCAATTTTTAGTGTTCTCTGTTTCCTTAGCAACAAAACTTTTCTTTTCCCCTTTTGCTCTCTAACTTTCGATATGAACGCTCATCATCTTCGTCAATCCGAGGACGCTCTAGATATGGAAGCTCATAATTGTCAATCCGACGACGCTCTAGATATGGAAGCTCATAATCGTAGATCAATTTTTCCAGTAATGTGTATGGTCTACGTCTCTCTCCTCGCACTTGTCATGACACCACGTGTACCCGGTTACAACCCGACAGAACCAGCTCCGGGAATGACTCCAGCTGCGTTTACAGCCATAAAGACAGCATCTTGGGGCTTAATCTCATTGAGCAGACTAGGACTAGCCTCTGGTCTCGCGGCGTTATTGGTTCTGCTCGTGAGGCATGATGCGGTACGAGCCCATCGACTGGCCTTCAAGTTTATTATCCTCAATAGCCTCGCCAATATGCTTTGCTATGGATGCTTGGGTGTCGTTAGTCTGAGTCCTTACACGTTGCTCTCTGCTCCTTTTATTATCCTAGTAGTGGGACATTTACTCGTTTTCTTCGTCGGAGCCTTCCTCATGATTAAATTCTTCAAGGATTAATGTCTTATGGAATTTCTGTTTCTGTTTCATGTTTTTAATTTCCTGTAATTTGTGTTTGCAAAAGATGTAACAAGATTAGGATTTTGGAAGAATCCTCTGTCTCTCTGTTTCTTGTTGTGCAACTCTATGTATCATCTTATTGTGAAACCGAATGTCTCTTTAACCCTTATTTTAAGACCAACAAAAATATGAAAAAGCAGAGATTATCACACTAAAATTTGTAGATGTTTAGGTTTATTTAACTACGCTTAAGAAAATTAAGAGCGGAAATGCAAGTTGTTTTACAAGTCTCAATTACTCAATACTTTAGATCAACACAACTTACAGAGTAATGGTCACTACATTCTCATTCAAATTTGTAATTTGGAGTACAGTAGTGACCAATATGGTCTGTCCTTAGTCCAGTACATCAGAGTCATGACTCATGAGTCATCAGTAGTCTCAAACTTTATCAGGAAAACGGATCTTTATAGACCAATGATCATATGGTTAAAAGTTAACCATGGTCAAGTTACATAAAAAGTTAAAAACCTTCCTCACTCTTGAACAAACTCAAAAACCCTTCTTGATCTTCTCATTTGTCTCTCAATCTTGGTTTGACGTGCGTGCAAGATTTTGGTGGGCATGGATGGGTACGGTGAGAGACGTCGACAAGCGGTTCGTGGATTAAGCGCTCGTCTTCCAGTAGTAATGGTACTGGACATGTTCACAAGCAGCTGGAGACAAGTACTAGGTGGTTTGGAGACGAAGAACAATGGAGAAAACTGGGCACTCTCTTGGTCATTGGAGTTCAGCTTGTTAGCTCGTATCTGTTTTCAGCTGACGATCTCCAGAATCGTTGTAGTGCCCATGGTGGTGGAACGGATGCAGATAGCACAACTAGACTGTGATACACAACTCGTGCTTGGTGTCATATGCCTCCTCCTCTCCTTCTCTCTCAGGTTCCTTGCTACCTGAGTCATCCTCTAGTTTCCGTGTTTTGTCGTTTAATGCGACCATCTCCCTTTTGTTTTTGCTTTTCTTGTTTTGTTCTTCACTTTCTTTGGTTTCAACTCTGAACATTTCTTGATATCGGAATAATAATACTCGGCGTTATCTTCTTGTTTATTTGGTTTGACCATATTTTTAAGGAAATGGTATCAAATGTGGTTACAGAAAATGTAAGAAGATTACAAATATAATCGTTGCTGTGTAGTTTGTCGTGGGCAATATATTGGTTAGGAAGTTGTTGCATTTTGAAGTAACTTCATTACTTGTGTGTGTGCTGAGAGAACAAACAAGAAAGCTTTTGATGATTTGGTAACCAAATTCTTGAATTGAAAATTTATTTTTGAAAACATTTTGGATGTACGTGCAGGCAACTCTATAAAGAGTATATAATGCTGTGTGCCTGAATAAAAACAGCCTTGCCGAAGTTTACAATTTGGTGATAGTCTTTGTATTTTTGAATCATCAAAAGGTTTTTTCTTTGTTCTCTCAACACACATGGAATATTCCCCATTTCTTGAAATAGAGTTATAACTTGTAAATGGCATCAAATGCTTTAAAGCCCTGTTGCAAAGAAGAGACTTGAAACCAAGTATTGTTCAAGTTAAACAAAAAAATATTGATTTCATATTGATTTGTTTTTTCACAAGTTAAATATATATATATATAGAGAAAATTAAATATTGAGTTGAACTTATCATTATTTTAGATTGATTTGTAAGAAAAATATATTGGACTGTCCCGTGACCAAAAAAAAAAAAAAAACACATTGGACTGTCTCATCTCCTCATATATTTAGAAAGTGAAAACATGTTTACACTAATATATCCATCCAGTTCTATAGCTTCCTCAAATCAACCATATATGTTCTCCATCATGTAACTTTTTAAAATATTCTTACTTTCTTCATAAATTCATAGTAACATGTTTTCAAATATATATATATATATATATATATATTCTAGTTCCATATTACAATCTTATGGTTGAATGAATAAATATCTCTAGCCTTTGATGATTTGAAATTGCAACATCGCATTCTAGGCTTCTAGCCACACTAACTAACGCCACAAGCTTCCCGGTTTCTAGTTGTGAAGAGGGAAAAAAATTTGTAAATCGATATTTTGAAGTAAGATCAATATAATAGTACTAATCATCATCACAAGTACAACTTGTTATTCTTCACCATGAGTTAGTCACCAATTTGATTAGATAATTAACTCAACACTATAAACTATGAAGTCCCCTTTTTCTCATAAACAGCTCCAAATTAGATATGTACCGAAAATTTCAATATACCAACCACTGAGTTATTTAAATAAAGCAAGTAGCATTGATGGTATACTAGAATCACCATCTATAAAAAAAAAGCCAACACAGAACTTGTATAGCCTCTGACTATGTAGAAACCAATTCAGTCTATTAGGAAACTGTTACGCAAAAGTCAATTCGTAACCAAGGTAAAAAAGCAACCACGGTTAGTGAAAAAATCTCATTATAACCCCTCCCCTTCTTCTTAACATACCACAAATCCTATCAAGTTTTCTTATCAGAATTTTCCATTTCTAAGTGAAGAAATGAATTCAGTTATGATGATAGCAATCATCCTAATGGTCAACGTTCTCAGACTCAACTACGTATCAGTTGGAAAACAAGAAACAAAGTACATTGGAGTGATCAGACAAATAGCAGTAATGAGTTTCTGGGGGTTCACTGCTCTAACGTTTTGGTTTTCTTTCGCGCGGCGATGACTCAAGCTCTGTGTCCAAATGGCGTTGGTGAAAGCGTCTCTTTAGTGCTTGTGGAGTTCGCTCTGCTTCTCGGTTATGTGCATCTCCGTTGCTAATATATGCTTTTATCTCTCGTTCAAGGATGGTTTCGTGGCACATATACAACAACACCAATCATACTTTACAGAAGCTCATTATTATTTATCCTTAATGTGTCTTGTGTTTTCGTTTCGTTGTAATTATCATGAATGCTAGCGTTGTTGTTTTTTCTTAATTTGGTTGGAACGTCAATTTATATAAAATCATATGATATGATATAGCTGTTGGTTTTAATTATATGTTTAGTTGATAATTTCATGTATGCAAAAGCAACAAATACTTTGAAAAAATTAAATATGTTTAGTTGATAATTTCACGTACAAGTGGACCTAGCTAGAGACCTTGCGGTTTGATTCGGTGATTGCAACCAATGCCCCTAAGACACGAGAATATCTATGTATGTGGCCTAATGCACTCCACCCAAAAATGAAATTTATTGACACTTGATGATGTCTTTAAACTCACGAACCACTGCTATATATATTATATCCAATGTCAATGTGTAAGCAGGGAGTGACTAAGAGTGTCTATCATCTTGTTATTTACAAACATCTTTTATATGAATGATTTCATAGATCAAATTGTTGTGATTTGATTGGTAATACGATGAGCCTGAAGTTTAAGTCTTTTGAATATTTATAATGAAATTATGAGAGGGAAAATTTAAGTGAAAATCGCTTTATAGGATTGGAAAAAAGGATTTTAAATCAAATAATTCATAGAAATTTAAGCATATCCATGAGCCACGATCGGTTAAATTCTTCATGCTTATAAACCCGCTTGGCTTCTTCTTCTCTCTTTTCCATATTCTGATTTCTCTCAATCTTCGTTTAGCAAGAATCTGCCATGGATGTAGCTCGTGAGAAAGTAGACTGGTTTTTCAACTGATGGGTCGTCTGTGCGTCGCAGCGTTGCTCTTAAGCTTCACGAACCACTACCAAGGAAAAGCTGGTCTCGAGGTCTCGGATACGAATCCTTCCAGGGCATTCTATTGGGCATCTTTCTTGAATAAGGTGGCGCGTGTGAGTTCTCTCTCAGATTATTAGTATAGCTTCGCTTGTTTCCTATGATATGCTTCTAGACAAGGTGGAGGTGGAACGTATGCGATCACGTCAGCTTGACTCAGACTTCTTGATCGGGTGTTCTTTGATCTTTGTGTTGGTTTCGCTCTATCTCTTGGCCTTCTTCGTCCATGATTCTTCTCCTGCTTCTTGTCTGTCTATGTAACCTTGCTGTGGCTTAGAGAGATCATAATACTCTCTTGATTCTGAACATGGTTTAGTTCATATCTCTGTGTGTTGCGAATCAATGACTTGCCTCTGTAATTGCATTGCTCTAGTTGAATAACTGAAAACCACCATCTTTGTTCTCTCTCCCATAAATGGGAATAATCACACTTCTTGAAACAAGCATCAAAAAGTATATCAAAGTCTTATTGCAAAAGATGTAACAAGATTTAGGAGATGGAAGAATCCTCTGTCTCTGTGTTGCTTGTTGTGGCATCTTGAGAGTCTTGGAGTAGCTTCATTTGGTACTCTGCGTGTTCTCTCTCGCACTGACTCACACCGATGATGATGTCGAGCATCGTTCCTGTTGTGCCAAAGAACACGAGTGGACCTAGAGACTTGCGTTTGATTCCCACTGGGATTGCAACTAGTGCTCCTAGGACTGAGAATACCCACGTCCCTAATGCACTGCATCAAAGAAAAAAATAAAACTTTTAACGTCTGAAAACTTCACGAACAGCAACCACCAGGACAAGCTCAATAAATACCCTCGATTTGGATGCAAATGAGTGTGATTACATATGCAAACAAGTGAAAATGATTAAGGGTGGTTACATGACAAAGGACTCAGTGATATAGCTAGAATGAATTTCATAATCAAGAAACAAACACTGAAACTAAGTTCCTTTCTATATCTGATGATTATAGGAAACAAGCAAACTTTGTTGGTGTAAGCATAAAGAAAGGAACACGTCCAGATGTTTCAATTCAAGAACATACTAACCGCAGTGTTATATACCAGAAGATAGATAATCAGTAAATATGCTCACTCTAGATGCAAAAATGTGGGGACTAATATGGTGGTAGGAGCTACATAACTAATGACATAAATCCAAGAATCACAATAATAAATATCACAAACACCGAAACTGTGTTCCTTTCTCTCTGTAATGATCATAGCAAAAAGAATGAAAAGCAGAGAGTAAGGAACTGACTTGGAAACGGTGCAGTCCTCGAGGTGTTTCACTTTCTCTTGACTTGCCATCTTCGACCACTCACTGAGAAAGGAAACGATCACAAATGAAATGTAACTTTTGGTTTTCATGAAATCCCTAATCTTGGTATCCAAGTGTGAGCTACAGTAGAACAATTAATCTCCATGAAACTAACAATTACTGGAAATGCAAACTCTAATCTTTACATAAACTAAATCGACAAAGCATTTAGAGGACACAATCCGGAAAAATAAACTGGAGTGAAACTAAGCAATTGCGAGAATCAACGACAAACAAAAACTAGATACATGTCACATAATAAGAAGAGAGAGACAAAATTATCATGAATCGTATGAGAAAGAGCATTCGAATTGATCAAATTCCAAGATTACGAGACGAGAAATAGTGGACTGAGCAAACAACCTTTTTCTCGATTCGACTCAGAGAGAAATAACAAGTCAATCCCCTTTCAAGTGAGACTATTCGACGAGTCGGGTCAGGTGAGGAGGCCCTCGGGCTAGAATTGACTTAATCGGGTCGGATTATTTTTTAAACCGGGAACCAACCGAACCGAAATCGTATACTTTGTGATTGCTTTTGCAACACTGGGTGGCAATTTCTGTTCGTTTTTTTTACTCTCTTCATTTTCTTGTCAACCATAATTTTGTTTAATATTTTTTTTCCACTGAATTTTTTACATTTATTAATAATTCTGTTTGATATTTAAACAGAGGTTTTACAAGCCTATTAAAAATCTAATCAAACACAAAAAGATCTTTAACTTAATCCAGTCACATATTTAAACAAAATTAGACCACATACAGATTAAAAACGAGAACTTTCTCATCGATTTTTTCATTTTCAACGTAAATCTGTAAAAAAAAAATTACTGCTGATGACAAATCTACTTCAACTCTAACTATAATTCTTAAGCAGTAACATGTGTAAACGTTTTTTGTTGATCGCCTGCTGAATATTGAGCATATCTTCTTTTATCCATTAGTACAATTAAGACGTACATGATTAAATCATAAAATTCATTGGAACGCCATCAAACCTAGACGAAAAATTTCACATCTTTTCATCTAATTCAATCTATCTGGATGAACTCAAAAATCATACATAGAGAAATTTCGCTCTAAACAATACATTTGGATAAAAGGAGATTTACTCTCTAAAATATGAAGAATCAAGCAAACTGATATAAAAATGTGGGGGTCAAATATCCCCACAGATCGAACTGATGAATGACTTGGAATAACTTTACCATTGGCTTCCGTATCATGTAACTATAACTTCATCGGTACCCGATAAAAGGAGATTTACTCTCTAAAATATGAAGAATCAAGCAAACTGGTATAAAAATGTGGGGGTCAAATATCCCCACAGATCGAACTGATGAATGACTTGGAATAACTTTACCATTGGCTTCCGTATCATGTAACTATAACTTCATCGGTACCCGTAAACATAACTGTGAGGTCGCCTAGGAGCTGACATTGTCGGCCTCGCGATTATAGCTATAGGCGAGGCCGAGAAATGGCGACCTCGCCATTACGAGGGTTTAGTCACAGATCTCACTCGTCTTCCTCCTCCTCCTCCACGGAAAGGAAACCCAACTCTTAACAGACCGGTTGTCAATCAGGACGATCACAACAAAAGAGATTCAGAGGCCGATGAGGCCGAGGAAACCGAGGGACGAACCAAGCGCCCGGAGGCCGGTGTAGAAACTATCGAAGTATATGACGACGAGCTCAATCAGTGTGAGAAAGACGAACGACGCGATCTTCGCGCCGAACTGCAAGAGATGAGAGCTATGGTCGCTCAAACCAACGACGGATTCAAAGCTGTGCAGAACCAAGTGCACCGAGTAACCTCGTCAGCCCCAGCAATCGACCGTATGCTGGAAGGAGCGAGACGAACTCCGTTCATCCCAGAAATCACAGCTGTCCACATTCCAGATCCCGGGAAAATGAAAATCCCCGTATTCAAGGGTTTAACCGACCTGAAGGCGCACTTAGACGCCTTCCACGTTGCTATGAATAAAGCACGGTTCCCACCGGGACAAAGGGACGCTAGGTTCTGCCTCCTCTTCACCGAACACTTAGATGGAGCAGCCCTTCGTTGGTTTATAAAGTTCGACCCGTACTCGGTTGACAACTTCATTACCCTCCAGAGTAAATTCCTAGCCCAATATGTTATTCTGGCCTAAACCGAACCAACGGGCAAGGATCTGTGGAACATCAGACAAGGACATAACGAGTCGCTCAGCGATTTCATCGTAAGGGTCAAGTCCACCTTGACTCAAATCGATGGGATGGGGAATGAAGCGACGCTCGAAGCCTTGAAACAAGCAATACTATTTACGGGGAAGTTTCGACGATCTCTTGTGAAACGTCTTGTGGTTACGATCCAAGAAGCCCTTCAACGCGCAGTCGGATACATTGCCGACGAAGAGGATATGTTATCCCTCCAAGCAAACCAAACTCGCTCGACGATTCGACCAGATCCCTCAGCTATACAGCAACCGGCAAAAAACCAAAATGGCTACCGGACGCTACGTAGACCACGAGGGCCCATCACAAGGAGGATCTCATAACTACCCTGTGGACTACGACGAGGTAGACGAATGTTATTACACAGAGAAGAACCCCGATAAAGGACGGGGCGGGGGTCGATCCGGAGGACGAGGTGGTGGCCGATCTGGAGGGCGAGGAAAGGGACGATCAAACCAATGGCTCCTCCAAAATTCGCATGACGAGAATGCCTACTGCGAACACCAACAAAACAAGGGGCACAACACTGCAAATTGTAAAGTCCTTGGTGGCCTCCTTGCCAAATGCATGGCCGAGGGAAAACGAGGAGCCTTTACCGTAAAAGACTTTCTCGGGCCAAAGAAGGGGGATGCACCCCCCAGCAGAACGACGCGGGCAAGCGAGATAGAGTAGACGAAGACGATCGCAAGCAAGGTCCCCAACCTCGTATTAACATGATCATGGACGGTTCACAGTAATGTTTTGACTCTGTGTCATCCATCAAGGCCTTCCAACGACAGGCCAACTCTGTCTCCCATATAGCGTCCGACCAGGATATTCCTGACCACAACCTCTCCTTCAAAAACGAAGACGCTAAGGGAATCGTTCATCCTCATAACGATCCCCTAGTAATAAAACTCGTGGTCAACGACTTCGAGGTTGCCCGGGTCCTTATCGACACCGGAAGCACCATAGATGTCATCTTTCGCGAGACACTCCGCCGGATGAACATCCCTCTCACCGAGGTGATTTCCTCTCCTAAACCATTAACCGGGTTTTCAGGGGAAACAACAATGACTCTGCGCACGATCCGACTCCCCGTCCAGTCCCAGGGCGTCACTAAAATCGTGGACTTCACCGTCGCAGATCACCCAGTAATATATAACATCATACTCGAGACACCATGGCTTAATGCAATGAAGGCAGTTCCATCTCCCTACCATCTGTGCTTAAAATTCCGGACACCTCGAGGAGTCGGAATAATCCGTGGTAGCAGCGAGAATCGCGAATATGTCTCTTGGCAGAGCATAAACTCCGGTCCCCCGTCACCGATTGAAAGTCGATTGGTCCAGCTAAGAAGAGCCGCGCTAACCATGATGACGAGAAACAACTGTCCATCGCTTTATAGCAATTACAGATTTCGGAGTCGCCGGACCGACCCACGAACGGCGATTCTGTCATCTCAGTGCCAATCGACGCAGAACATCCCGAACGATGTGCGGAGATCGGCTCCCATCTTCAGGATCCCTTGCGCTCAGACTACTCGAGCGGAATGCAAGCACGTTTGCATGGGGGGCCGAGGATATGTCTGGCATCAGCACCCAGATAGCATGCCACGAGCTGAACGTCGACCCGTCTTTCAAACCAGTGAAACAGAAAAGGCGCAAGCTCGGCGACGAACGAGCCGCCGCAGTCAACGCCGAGGTAGATCAGTTACTCAAAGTAGGTTCCATAATGGAATCAAAGTATCCCGATTGGATCGCTAATCCAGTGGTTTTCAAAAAGAAAAACGGAAAATGGTGCGTCTGCGTGGATTTCACGGACCTCAACAAAGCATGTCTAAAAGATAGTTTCCCACTCCCTCACATCGATCGCTTAGTGGAGACTACCGCTGGAAACAAGCTTCTGAGTTTCATGGATGCATTCTCAAGGTATAACCAAATCTTTTTACACCCGACGATCGCGAAAAAACTACGTTTATCACAGATCGTGAAACCTACTATTACAAGGTAATGCCATTCGGGCTGAAGAATGCCGGCGCTACCTACCAG
This sequence comes from Aurinia saxatilis, assembly GCA_900406295.1. Taxonomy (NCBI): domain Eukaryota; kingdom Viridiplantae; phylum Streptophyta; class Magnoliopsida; order Brassicales; family Brassicaceae; genus Aurinia; species Aurinia saxatilis. Next base: position 12,854 of record OVAP01001121.1, on the reverse strand, counting down.
CGCCTGGTCAACAGAATGTTCTCAGAACAGCTAGGCAGAACCATGGAAGTCTACATCGACGATATGCTAGTCAAGTCTCTAGTCGCCGACGATAATGTACGCCACTTGGAGGAGTGTTTTAAGAAATTAAACGAATACAACATGAAGCTCAACCCGACCAAATGTCGGTTCGGCGTTGAATCAGGCTAATTCCTAGGTTACGTTGTGACTAAGCGCGGAATCGAAGCTAATCCCAAACAGATCGCAACTATTAAATCTATGCAGTCCCCGCCAAAGGCGAAACACATCCAGCACCTCACAAGAAGAGTAGCAGCCCTAAACCGCTTCATCTCTCGCTCGACAGATAAGTTTCTACCTTTCTATAAAACTCTTCGTGACACTAAGAAAATCATCTTGACTGACCATTGCGAGGTTGCTTTTCAGCAGCTAAAACAATACTTGAAGACTCCGCCAATCCTCTCCAAGCCAGTCGACGGAGAGCCACTGTTCTTGTACATCGCAGATCACTGTCGGCAGTAAGCAGCTATCTGATCAGAGAAGAGGGTAGCACACAACGAGCAGTTTTCTATATTAGTTAGTCGCTGACGGGTGCCCAGACCCGCTATCCGTTGATGAAAAAATTGGCACTAGCGGTCGTCGTGTCAGCTCGGAAGTTACGTCTGTATTTCCAATCTCATACGATCGTCGTCCTTACCACCTATCCCGTACGGGCCATCCTTCACAGTCCTAGTCAATCTGAAGGCCTGGATAAATGGGCCATCAAGCTCAGCAAATACGACATCGAGTACCGACCTCATACCGCAGCTAAAGCACAGGTCCTCGCAGACTTCGTTTTGTCTGATTTCGCCGATGAGGACGACGAGGACGAACCCCCATATCCCAGTAACAACCTGCCGCTGGACGCAAACTCGTTAGTCTTCGATACCCTTAGTTAGGCAGTCGAAAAGAAAGCAACAAAGGAACGGCCAACCTGGACCCTACATTCTGATGGATCGTCATCCAAACTTGGATCTGGAGTCGGAATCTTCCTCACTGCTCCCAATGGGGAGGTAATCGAGCAATCATTCAGACTTGGGTTTGAGGCCTCCAACAACGAATCTGAATACAAAGCCCTTATAGCGGGGTTGCGCTTGGCTAAAGGTTTGGAGGTCCATCGTCTTCATGCCTTCTGTGATTTACAGCTCGTCGTGAATCAGTTCCCCGGTGACTACTCAACCCGAGAAGAACGAATGGAGGCCTATTTACATGTCGTTTGAAAACTCGCTTCAGACTTCGAAGAGTTCACATTAACTCGGATCCCACGATCCGAAAACTCCTCGGCCGACGCCCTTGCTGCACTCGGCTCGGCCTCCGCGTCTAACTTCCGCCGAGTAATCCCGGTCGAGCTCATTGAGAGTCCTAGCATCCAGCCCCCTGGATGGGTCGCAATAGTCAATTCGATCCCAGACGAGGTCGTTCCTGCTCCGATGGACATTGACCCGGCGGAAAATCCTTCCACCTACGGGTTTGATAACCCGTGAATATCCAAGCTTCAAGAATTCATCACCGAAGGAACGGTCCCACAAGACAAGTGGGCCGCACGAAAACTGAAAGCCCAGGCCGCACGGTATTCAATGGCCAACGGGAAGCTCTACAAGTGGTCTTCCTCCGGACCACTCCTTCGCTGTGTGGAAGGAAGCGCAGCTCGGCAAGTTATGCAGGAGGTGCACGACGGGTCTTGTGGAAATCATTCTGGTGGTCGTAGTCTGTCCCTTCGGATTAAAATTCACGGATTTTATTGGCCGACCATGCTCCGCGATTGCGAACAATACGCGGCCAAGTGCGAAAAATGTCAAAGACACGCTCCAATGATACATCAGCCAGCCGAGTTACTATCTTCGGTCTCCTCGCCTTATCCGTTCACGCAATGGTCTATGGATATCGTCGGTCCCATGCCTAACTCCAAAACCAAGAAACTCCTCCTTGTCCTTACTGATTATTTCTCAAAGTGGGTCGAGGCCGAGTCTTACGCCAAGATTAAGGATATTCAGGTCGAACACTTTGTCTGGAAATTCATCATCTGCAGACATGGGAACCCGTATGAGATCGTCACGGATAATAGCTCACGATTCATATCAGCTCAGTTCGAGGGATTCTGCGAGAAGTGGAGAATCCGGCTGACCAAGTCTGCCCCTCGTTACCCTCAAGGTAACGAGCAAGCCGAGGCAATCAACAAACTAATAGTATCTGAGTGCGTGGGCCGAGGAGTTGGAGTGCGTTTTATGGTCACACAGAACGACCCCTCGTCGTCCAACCGGCGAACCCCCGTTTTCCCTCGTCTATGGATCTGAGTGCGTAATACCATATGAGATGAAGGTTCATGGACTTCGTCGGCAACATGCTCATGAAGATGACAGTATCAACAACATCATGTTACTAGATCAGCTCGACTTCCTTGATGAGAAACGGGATCGTGCTGCCTAGGAATCCTAAGAAATGGGAAATATACTAAATGGATAAAGCCGTCCAGGCAATGTATTCGCTCCAAGCGACAGGGTTTAAAATCACTAATTCAATGTCATTACAAAAAAGAGAAGGTAACAAAAGAGAAAAGGGAAGAAATAAGTTAACCATTTGATAGACACGAAGGTATCCAGACTATTCTTCGGCACTTAGGTCTTCCGGTGACAACACAAGCCCATCAAACAAGGTGTTAAGGCCCTTGAAGAAAGCAGGTCCCGCGGCTTCGTACTTAGGCGAATGCTCAAGCAGTTCGTTCCGGAAGTCAGCTAGGCTCTTCCCTTCGCCTTCGGCTTCGACCTCGTCCAAGAAGGTCAGATTATTCGCGATCTGCCTATCATAAACGAAGTCAACCAGAAGAGTCTTCTTGAACACCACCATTTTTGCCTTGGTTTTCTGCACTCTGGCTGCGACCTCGGCCTTGAGCTCGGTCCTCGCCTTTGTTGCAGCAACCTCCACCTCGCCTTTGAGCTTCGCAATCTCCTTCTCCTTAGCTTCTTCGTTCGTCTTCAGACGAAGGTTCTCCTCTTCCAAATTCCTCGCACGAGTAGCAGTCGAAGATAGCATCTCCTCGTGCTTTTTTTATTGTTCCGAGAGCTGGGACTTCAGATTAGCAACCTGCTTGGTTAACGTCCTCACCGCATTCTCGTAACAGATACAAGTGCGGACCACCTCGGCATTACACTACAAAGCCAAAACTGTGTTAGTACAGATAAAACTTAGTACAGGATCTAATAGCAAAAATCTATGTTTACCTGGAGACTCTGATACGCTACTCGACCAAACCCTTTCTGGTTCGTCATCTCCGATAACGGAGGGATCTCAGTACCGGGAAACTTCACTTGGGAGAAAACGGCCGCAGCAGCCGCATACTTATCTTCTGAAATCCCGGTTGGGGGTGGCTGGAAAGGAGGGACTTTTCCAGGTTCCTCTGCTGAGTGCTCGGCTGAAGATCGACCTTCGCTTTGTCCTTCCTGGGAGCACGCTTCTTCTTCTTCATGTCGTCGGCCTCGGCACTCTTCTCCTTTTCTTCTTCGGCGCGCTTTCTCTTCGCCGAATCCAAGCAATGCTTGGTCAAGGCCGAGTACGACGGCCTAGGCAGAGCGAGGACACTCTCTCCGGCAACAATCATGGGTCCAGATCCAGCGACTTTGCTCAGCATTGCTTCAGGATGGACGATAGGCACCATAGATGGTCGGCTAGCAGCGGCCTCGGCATCTTCCTTCGTCTTCTTCTGGTTCAAAACCTGCTTCCGGAAGTTTAACTCTTCGGCGATGTTTTCCATATCGTCTTCGCTTCCGCTAGAGCTTTCTCCTTCACAATCTGAAACAGAGAAACCGAGAAGTCTGTTCCGAGCGTTCTCAACAGGTTAAAAAGTAAAGGACTGCTCCCAGTTTGTTCCGCTACTTCGCAACGCCTCGAAGTCGCACTCAAAATTCTCTGGGATGTCTGGTAGTATTGAATTCACTGCGAAAAAAAAAAAAAAACACAATTATTAGTCATGACTTCCTGATGGGTCTAAAAAGCGATGGTCATCCAGCATAACCTATTGGAATCCAGGTAGTCTTTACATACACTAGCTTCGCATATAGGTACGAAGAAGAAGAAATTGGACCATGCGTAGTCCTTGTTTGGAAAATGATCGATAACTCGTCGATCAGCCTTATTGGAAAGAAAATAAACGCGGGGATCGCCATCCGGGGTGCGAGAAAAACGAAGAAGATTTTGGTAATGCCCTGTGGTGAGTGTCACGCCACATTCGAAACTACGCACTAAAAGACCTACTAAGTGTCGGATGGACCTCGGGGTTAGTACTGCGATGCAAGCGTTGCGGCATCCGAGATAGTCAAGAATGACCTTTGGGATCGGGAACCAAAGGAAGCATTTATCAATAAAGTTCTCGTACATTGTGAAAAAGCCAGGAGGTGGAGAATCCGCCCTCGCATCTTCATCGGGAACGACGAGGTCTACTTCCTCGGATATACCGTAGCCCCTGCGAAGATCACTAAGAGTTTCCTTAGTCCTCGAGCTCCACGTTCATCAAATCGACCTTAAGGTCCGTAAGGGACCTCGTTGAACAGGAGACCTCGCTGCGATTTTTCGGCGTCCCTTCGCCTTCATGACTCCCTGAATCCTCATCACCGTCACTGAAAACCATTCCAACTTCGCCGTCATCTTCGTTTATATCTTCGCCATCACCATCGTCTCCTTCCCTCACCTCGCTACTACACTCATCTGGGTCCTCGGCGGATTTATCCTTAGCCCGACCTCGGGTTTCGTCGCCTCGCCCGCTTGGCCCAGCAGTGCTACCGCTTAACGTTCTTCGCCAATCGAAAAGATCGTCAAGCGATTCCGAAGATGACATCGTTCGCAAAAATGCGAAGTTATATTCGGAAACTGACAAATAGAAAAGGAGAGGGGAAGTTTTGAACAAAGGGGGACAAAGAGATGATGACGGTGAAAAGGTCACCGAAAAATCGTCGGAAACCACTCGATGGCGGCATAAACAAAACAAATAAACAAGATTCACCGGAAAAATATTCCTATCTACGGCGGTTCTAACTGAAATGATGATGAACCCTAATTCCAAAATGAAGAACAGAGGAGAGAGAAGGGAGCATACCTTGAAGATGAACAAAGCTCTCTGCTTCCAAAACTTCTAAGACAAACCGAAATGAGGAGGGGGAAGAAATGACCAAAGGATATATAAGCCCAGCTTCAGCATTAATGAGGTCTGCCTCGGGAACCCCCGTACGCTCTGCATCAGGAACACGCGAAAAAGGCTGTTCGCATCTCTTCGTTTGACGATGTAAAGAGCCATATAGATTGCTCTCCTCGCCATCATTGCAGATATAAGCACTTCGCTTATATCTTACAGTCTTCTCGCCATCGTTGCAGATATAAGAACTTCGCTTATATCTTCGTTCGGGCTCCTCGCTATCATGGCAAGATATAAGCACTTCGCTTATATCCTCTTACAGGCTCCCTGCCTTCATTACAAGTATAGGCACTTCGCTAGTATCCTCTTACAGGCACTTCACCGTTAAAGAAAACCACGACAGGCTCTTCGCCTGTAAACACATCTTTGCATCACGGGGTCTTCGTCCATAAACTTTCCTAATCCCCTCGCTCTAAGCAGACCATGTTCGATCCGCCAATATATAAACAAATCAGTTCGACCTCGCAAGGTTACCATATCATCCCGATGTTAAATAATTAGCATCGTGACATGGGGGGGGGCTAACTGTGGGGGTCAAATATCCCCACAGGTCAAACTGATGATTGACTTGGAATAACTTTACCATTGGCTTCCGTATCATGTAACTATAACTTCGTCGGTACCCGTAAACATAAGTGCGAGGTCGCCTAGGAGCTGACATTGTCGGCCTCGCGATTATAGCTATAGGCGAGGCCGAGAAATGGCGACCTCGCCATTACGAGGGTTTAGTCGCAAGATCACACGCGACCTCGCGTCCTTAGTGACAAAGTGGTTGAACTTTGTCTTTACACGACCCAGTAAGTGCGAGGACACTGTGAACTAAACGGCGAAGTCATTATTTGATCAGAGTTGGGCTTAAATGTGAGGTGGGCCTAAATCCATGAGACTAGGCAGACTTAAAACCCTAAGAAGATAATGGCGAGCCGATAAAGAGGAAAAGGAAGGGCGAAGAGAAAGGAAATACGAGAAGATCTAAGAAGGTTTAACCTATCGATAAGTCGGTATAATCTAATATATGTATTTTGATATGTTGAATTTGTTAGATCATCTCTTTCTGGCTTAAGAACCCTACACGCTTAAACTACGAAAGACTATCTTTTGCAATCAATAAAACAGTTCTTTGCTAGATATTTCGTGTTTGTGACGAGCTCTTTGATTTGAGTTTTACCAAAGACTTCTCGAATAAATAGTGATCGTTAGATTTTACCCACTCAAAAAGAATTCAATCAAAACTAGGATTTGAATAAGAAGCAAAAAACGAGATAAACAATATCGTATGATGACGGAAACGAAACCCAAAACCAACCTAGTTGTAAACAAAAAACAAAAGCAATTGAAAGAGAAGAACATATAGATATTTAAGTAAACATGTCCTTTGAGAATCATTTATGTGGATTCGTTTCTGCTTGTAGTTCACAATCATTTTTGGGGTGGTGCTTCGTGCGGAATCGTAAGAATCACTTAAATTTATAAAACCTTCATATCACCATCTAAACTCATGTTGGATTCCGAAAACGCCATCCAAGCTCATGCCACATATTTTGATGACTGCTTGAATGTCTTGGTTTTTATGGGTCTGCTATCCTATCAACTTCTATTTTGTGGAGAGATTATTGTCATCAATTTCTTCTTCATGGAAATTGTTGCTTTCATCATATTATTCCGCTACCGAGAATATCATATAAAAAATTATGTTTTGAAAACGTCTGTCTGACTGTCTCGATGACATTACGAATTCAAAGTTTTATTTCACTTACTTTTTATTGTAGAAGAAATAATATCATCACGGATGTTCAAAGGCTAAAAAGTTACTTCTTTTGAGATATGATTCTTCTCCCTCATTTAACTGTGTGGAATTGATTTTTTTAGCGAACAATTTTTTATCCTTGTGTATTGTTGTAATTCTGGTTTATTTTAATTTGAACATGTCTTTTGTATTGCTGTAGCTCGGTCTAATTTAATATAAGAATGTTATGTAAATAAAGCAATCTAGCATTGTAACTTGTAAGTTGAAAAATTTATCAGATTCATTTCTCTTTTATTTCCTCCTAGTAGATCTTTTTCTCTAAGAGAATTAGCAGGATAGCATCGGCTGCACCGAACGGGATGTTTGGTGAAAAATGGTTATTCACAATTTGAATAGATCGCACCCCTCTTTTTAATTTCTTCGCCATCAATATTTTCCTTAAAGACAATTTCCTTGAATGGCAATTAATAAAAATTCAACCATTTTGCTGGCAGGTCACCCACCAGATTTCTTACCAAAAATAAAATGAATTCAGTGATGTTGTTAATACACTTGAGGTATGTGCATGATGAATAGTGCAGAGCTGGCATATGGCTATATGGGTAGTGTTACGTATGTTATATAAGTTATGACATCATATCAGTGGTTTAATTTTTTTTTTTTTTTTTGTCAACTATATCAGTGGTTTAATTTAGATCAATTAAATTGATATAATCTTATTTTAAACGCTGGCAAAATAAATCTAAAGAAATTAGATTACTTTTGTCTTTAGATCTAATTTGCACTCAAAGTAAATCGTGACCATGATGCTAAAATATATTTTTGTATATGAGAAAATGTGAAAAGTAAGACCAAATGTAAACCAAACAAACCAAACTTTTAAACTTAAATAAATATAGATTTTTTTGGAGAACATGGTTCACCACATCTAGAAACAAGGCCCCTCTCATACATTATACAAAAATTAGATTAGTGAATCGGTTCATTGTAACTCAAATGGTTGTTAAAAAAAAAAACACTTATATAAATATCAATTATTGTAAGTTATTAAACATGTCAAGCACCGCTGACAAGGTGAATTCATATACGTTAAGAATTAGGTAAGAAAAACAAATTTTATCCAATTTAAGTAAGAGAAAAATATAAACTGAAAATTAATTATTTTTTTTTGGAAATTTGAAACTGAATCCAACTTAATTGTTTATAAACGAACAATACATTGTATAAAATAATACATTTGAGTAATATATACTGCAAAAATTATGAATAGTAGAAAATATTGTCTTCTTGGAATGTTTGAATTAGATATATAAATTATTATCCATCTTGAAGTCTAGTATAGAAAGCGAACTAAAAATAAAATTTTAACCATGGTAAATTAAATCTTAATCCGGCTCTTTTAAAACATCTACATTAAATTGTATATTTGAATAAAAAAAGCATACTCGAAATGAAACTAATACAGTGCTAAATAGAAGACTCTATTCTCTCCACTACATCACCCACTAAATACAAAAATATTAATTTCGATATAACCTACAAAGACTATTTTTTTGAATATTCTTTTGATGATGGAAGTCCAAATGAAATGAATTTATATGTATAGACAAATAGAAACAGGGCAGAAAAGCAGAGATTTTTTCCGCAAAATCAATTTAGTAAAAAATGAACAATTAGAGCCAAAAATAATTAAAAAAAGAGGTAAATAAAAAACATATCCCTGTGAGTGAGTGTGTGATGTAGTGGCACGTGCCAGCTTGCAACAGTAAAAGCTAAAAACCCGTTCATGTTTGGATCCGTCGACCAATATATTCCCGTCATGACCGGGGACCCCTCTCATCCAACGGCTCTCCTTCTCCCCTTTTCTAAACTAAACCGTCAGATTTTCATCCAACGCTCCTTATTAAATCCACCTCTAATCTCTCTCTCTATAATAAGCCCAAACCCGGTTCAGTTTCCTCTCTTGTTCTTTTTATTTTCTCTTTCTCTTTCTCTGTAAGCAAAGTGAGCTTCCTCGCCGTTTAAATTATCTCCGGTCACCGGGAAATTTGAAAAACGACGAGAGTGAAAAAAAACCAGTGTTGTATAGTTACGAATCTGTCTCTGTGTTTGTAAGTAATGGTTATCGAGGCGGTGAAGCGGCGGTTAGTGTGGTGTTGTTGTTGCCGGAGAAATCGAGAACTACGGTGGTTGTGACTTTCGTTTTTTTTTTGTAATCTGATTCGGGTAAAAAATGGAAGGACAAGCGAAGCTGATGAGGACACAATCGTCATTACTCCGTTCATCATCGACGGTAAGATCATCATTCCAGAGTTTAACCGATCTAGAAGCCGGAGAGAAAGAAGAGAAACAGAGAAGAAAACCGCCTAAACCGTACGGTTCAAGTCCAAGAACCGGATTAACCCGGATCAATCCTGGTCTAGCTTTCACAATGGTCTCTCTCTCTTTCCTCAGTCTCTCCTCTTTCTTCTTCTTCTTCGTCTTCTCCCAAACCGATGAGATTCTCACCTCCGAGAACCTCCTCCTCGCTTTAATCTTCGTCGCCGTCGCGCTCTTCTTCGCCTCCAAGAACATCGCACTCCTCAACAGAAGCGTAGTCGGAATCAAACAAATCTGCGACGAGACAATCAGATCCTTAGGGTTCCAAACCAGGAGCAACAAATCAGAACCGGTTCAGTGGTACATCGGAGACGATTCCAAACCGGAGAAGAAGGTGGTTAAGAGATTCGTTAGAGAAGGTGTGCAGTTGTACAGTAATGGTGATTTCTACGAAGGGGAGTTTCATAAAGGGAAGTGTAACGGAAGTGGAGTGTATTATTATTTTGTGAAAGGAAGATATGAAGGTGATTGGATCAATGGGAGATATGATGGGTTTGGGATTGAGAGTTGGGCAAGAGGGAGTAGATATAAAGGTCAGTATAGGGGAGGGCTTAGACATGGTTATGGAGTTTATAGATTCTATACTGGTGATTGTTATGCTGGTGAGTGGTTTAATGGTCAGAGCCATGGGTTTGGTGTTCAGTCTTGTGCTGATGGTAGCTCTTATGTTGGTGAATCCAGATTTGGTGTTAAACATGGTCTTGGATCTTACCATTTCAGGTATACATATGTTTTGTCTGAATCTCAGTCTGTTCTTTTTTGTGTTTTGTCTGAATTGTTCTGTTGGAATCTGATTTGGAAACAATGTGGAATTTTTCTAGGAATGGGGATAAGTATGCAGGGGAGTATTTTGGAGACAAGATCCATGGGTTTGGTGTGTATCGATTTGCGAATGGACATTGCTACGAAGGAGCGTGGCACGAAGGTCGTAAGCAAGGGTGTGGTGCTTACTCGTTTAGAACAGGTGATGCTAAATCTGGTGAGTGGGATTCAGGAAATCTTGTAACTTCGCTTCCTATTACAAGTGAGCCAGTTCGTAGAGCGGTTCAGGTAATACTTATTATTTATTACAAAACAACAACTTGACTTGACTTCTTATGTTGAGAATTGACAATAGTGGAACAAAAGGGGGTTAAAACTTTTGTTTAACTTTGGGAAATGTAGGCTGCTCGAGAAACAGCGAAGAAGGCAGTGAATCGGAGACGAGTAGATGAACAAGTGAGTCGAGCCGTGGCTGCAGCTAATAAGGCTGCAACGGCTGCAAGAGTGGCTGCAGTTAGAGCTGTTCAGAATCAGATGGATGGTAAATTTTGTCAGTGTTGAAATTTGGTGAAAGCAACAACAACAAAAAAAAAATTGTAAATCTTTGTTTCTTTGTTTTAATTTACCGGTTACTCTGTAACCCTGAATCGAAACTTGTTTCAGACGTGTTTTAGCAGAGTAATTTTTCGATCATTCAAGCTGTAACAGAATTTGTAGATAGAAGAAAGAAAAGGGTCGTTTTTAAAAAAAGAAAATGTAAATCAACGGCTTGATGATGAAAGCTTTTTGCTTCTTCTTTATTTTAGATGGAATCTTTGGGAAAAAGTGATTTTGATTGATATTATGATCTTGATCTAGATCACTGACATGACGATATTTTTTGTTTTTAGATATTACTGTGAATGACAATTTGTTTAATACTATATATATTGGTACTTAGCTCAAGAAAAACAAAATAAATTGGAGAGAAGGATGAAGAAGATTCTTGTTCGGCGCTAGCTAAACTTGTGTTCCCAAAAATTTATGGATTAAACTAATAACCAATGTCGTGATCCAGAAAAATATCAGTTGCATTGAGACAATACAACACTATTAATGGTCTTTACTCCCACAATATAAAATAATATATATATTCTTTTGCAATATTTGTATAACTTAAAATTGTTCTGTAAAAATAGTTTATTAAAAAAATATGTATCTACCACATTTGAGTTTAAAATCGGCGTCAATCTCAATGTTTCGTTTTCGTAAAGTGTATCTGGTTTCACTAAAAAAAGGCAAATTTGAATTCTCTTACTTTTGGGGTACTTCAAATTTTGAATTCTAGATGGCACTTGATAGCAATGTGTATTCAGTTGTTATATAAAGATAGTAACATTTTGGATATGTGGATAAGAATTTAAAACTAAGTTAGTCAATCATAGAATTGTGGACATTAACAAAATGAAATTATTGTGGTTACGACAGGAACACATCCGATGCACACATCTATCTATCGTCGCATAAACGAAATGTTTTAAGAAACCCATGTGTCCTTATCGAATCATCATGTTTAGAGGATATCATATCATTTGTGATCTATATTAATTTTTATCCTTATCCTTTCGATTTCTTTTGTATTTGTATAATCACGTACGCCATTGATCACATGCTCTCTTGCTGGATTGGTCTCCTTTCGCACAAAATACTCCAAACAAAGCTAGATATAATAGCATAAATACTTTATATTATTTATACTAAATAATTACAAATTTTACGAGAAAGGAATCTAATAATAATAGCAACCTCAGTTTTTTTTTTTAGTGTTATGTCTATTTATAGTGTTTTTCGTGGCACCTAAATGGTTATATCTTTTTATTTGGTGTCTTTTTGTTGTGTCTTTTGGATTTTTTTTAGTGGTTTTTAGAGTATTTAACAGTTGTTACTTTTTATCTGGTGTTTTTTCATTTGTGTATTTTGGTTTTTGTTTGAAATTATCGACCTTTATAAATGTGTCTCTCTTTTTCATTAATATATTACAAAAAAAAGAAAAAGAAATTAAGTTCTGATTTATGCAAAAAACATGAGTCGACAATAAAACTTTGTTTTGGAATATACAACAATCCCATAAAATGATTTTGAGTGCAAAGAGGTTTTTTAAAGAGTTTTAAACGGTTATGTCTTTTCGTTTGTATCCTTTGACCTTTTTTTATAATTATCAAACGGATAATTATGCATTTTTTGTTTTATGCATGTTCATTTGTGTCCTTTGATAAATATACGTTTTTTTTATAACTTGTGTATTTTCGTTTTGTGTCTTTTTGTTTGTGCCCTTTGGTAATTTTTTATAATTCTCGAACGGTTGTGCATTGTTGCTTTGTGCATTTTCGTTTGTGTCCTTTGATAAAAGTATTTTTCGTTTGTAACTTGTATCTTTTTGTTTGTGTCTTTTGACATATTTTCAGTTGTTTCTTTTCTTTTATTCGCTTTGGCATTTTTTTATAACTTTTGAACGGATATGCCTTTTTGGGTGGTGCATTTTTGTATGTGTCATTTGATAAATGTATTTTTTTCATTTATAACTTTTTGATTTATTTATTTTAAATTTTTAATAAGTGTCTATTCGCGTGTGCTTTTGAATTCGTTTGTGTCTTTTTAGATCGAATCTCTTCAATAAATATTTATTTTTGTTTGTGTTTCTTCATTCACAACTTTTTGATGGGGCTTAATCACATATACCCAAAAAAATATACCCTTAATCACATATAC
>OVAP01001120.1:0-26306 GCA_900406295.1 Aurinia saxatilis | reverse complement strand
TATATATATATATATTTTTTTTTTTGCTGTTGAATATTTTATTCACCAAGTCTTTAATAACTCTATAATTCATGATTTATTTTAACTAACCAAATGAAAGTGATTAAATAATTTCACATTTAAAAATAATCGATCTTTGATCCACATCAAAACACCACAAGCAATGGAAACTTTGACGTATTTGTTTGTGGTTTCAGTTTCAATCAACATCTCTAAGAGTAAATTGATCACTACTAATCGAAACGGCAGCGTATATATATATATATGAGATTGTAAAAAAGAATTTAATGCAAACGTCAAAGGACAAAGGACAGTACTCTCTAGCCAATTTAAGGCTTCCTCAATTAATATACCTGCCACTGCAATTATGTATGCACATGCACGTCCCAAAACTCTCCCATTTGTTGTATTATGTATGCATATATATGTTTTTTTGTTCTTTTTTTTGGAAGATTCATGTACAATCCAAAACTGTTATAAAATAAGTGGTCTCAAAATATAATTTAACTCGGTGTGTAAGCATTCTGAGACCCTGATCATCAAAATCTGCACAATTTCATATATGTTTTTAGGACCCGGTCCAAGCCCGACATGACTAAAACCTAAAAAACTTGAAAAAATGAATACTTTGTAGGCTTCTATTTGAACAAGATTCGGGCCAAAGTTTTTAGGGCTTGGCAGAGCCGGACTTTAGCCCTCATCAACATGTCGACTATCAATTTTTAAATAATTTTTGTTCGATCAATGTCTTTGACTTTTATACAAAAGTAGTGTGATTGTCGTATTCACTGGTTCATACTTCATAGTATAACATGAAATACACGCATCTAAGATGCAGATAATTTAACCGTTGTAGTTTATAATTTTTTTTTTTATCTCCTAGTAGTTAGTAATTAAAAAAAAAACAATCACAAATCATTCGTAATTTGCTTCGTTCTTATATATCCAAGAAATTCGAGGCTAGAAATCTTCTCCGGACCATAATTTAGAGCATGTTAAATAGATATGTTAGTGCTCAAATTCAGGACTATATTACTCTTTAGATGGCCACATGATTCATCTGTTGTATTTTAGAGTTACCGACGCGGAATCTTAATCGTATATTACTTTGAACGTACACCAATCACCATGAAATGAAATAAAGTATATCCTTATTAGTGAATTAGTGAACCAAGGTAGTGGTAGTGGGTTTTCACTATTGTCTCCAAAACTGTCATGTTTCATTATTGTCCGAGACTTCTGATGTATCACAAACGCTGTTTCCCTTCCATTATTATTTTAAAAGAGCATGTCCATTACGAAAACAGAAATGATAGTTTATTAGTGGTTATTGTTGGAGGAAGAATTATGTGGGTAGATATATCTAACCAGTCATCTCAAACATAGATACTGTATGTCTAATCATATTCTTATCTAGTCAATGTAATTATGTAAATGGTTATACATTAGGTCGATTAGAAAATTCGGTAGACGAGTTATTTGATAGTTAATAAGTAGTTTGGTGAAAAGAAATTAGCGATTTAGTGGGTAACTGTATTTTTTAATAAATGTAACAAAAAATATGTTATTTTATATTTTTATTTAGAGTTTTCTAGGATACCACTAAATAAGATTTAGTGGACAAAAGTAACAAAGGAAGAAAATCCTTAAATACCATATTTTTGCATAAAAAGACATAATTGTCTTTTTGTGATTTTTCATTTTTTATAATCAAAATTTTATTTTATTTTAAAATTAAAATTTTCGTTTTTTTTATTTTACTTAAAAAAAAGAAATTCATAATTATTTTTTTCAATTTTTTTTCCCATAACCTTTTTCAAATTTTTTTTTTACGTGAAAACTTAATAATATTTTAGGAAGTCATTCATAAATTTTTATAAATGACTAGTTAAACATCAGAAATAACTTTAAACATTAAAAAATTGTTCCCAGCTGATGTATAATAGTTTACTAAAACATGTATAAGAATATCATCATTTACTAATGTGTTTTGAATGTTTTTAATGTTTAGGAAATGGTAACTAAATTTTCAGAATTGATTATTTGAACATCTCAAATAGTTTTAAACATTTACAATATTTTTTTAAAATGGTGTATAATAGTTTACCAACTCATTTATAAGAATGTTATTATTTTAAAATATGTTTCCAATAATTTAGAAAGACTTTAATAATGTTTGGGAAAGTCTTCCTAATTTTTCTTAATATTTAGGAAGGACTTTCTAAATATATTTAATTTTTTTTAATGTTTAGTATTTGTTTCTTAAATAGTTTTTAATGTTTAGGTAGGTCACTCTAAACGTTTTGAATCGTTTTTAATGATGTTTAGTAAAGTTTTCATAATTTTTTAAAATATTTAGGAAGAACTTTCTAAATATATTTAATGTTTTGTAAGAGTTTTTCTAAACGTTTTTAATGTTTAGAACATGTTTATTAAAATAGTTTTTAATGTTTAGGAAATGTTTTTTAAACGTTTTTAAGATTTAGGAAACTTTCTAAACATTTTTAAGATTTAGGAAGGCTTCCTAATCTTGGTTGTTGTTTTTTAAGAAATTTTTTGAAAAAAAAAATTTGGAAAAAAATTATTTAAAAATATATATATTTTAATTTCGAAAATAATAATTATTTAATAAATATTATAGTTAATTAAGAGTACACATGTATTTTTACCATGTAATTAATAATATATATGAAACTTTTTGAAATTGATGATATTTTTGGAATCTGTTTCCATTTTAGTGGTATTTTAGAGATTTTCCTTTTTAATTACTACTCTCATCAACGAGATTTTACAAAAATTTTATGTTTTACAAAGATAAGTTTTGGATGTTTTTTTTTTATTAATTAATAATTTCATAATATATATGAAACTTAAAAAAGTCTATCAACTCGAATCGAAGAGAGTATTATACAAAAGATTGTTTGTGACATGTATTTTGTAGCTCGGAATGTTATTGGGCTTTAACGGCCTAGTTTAACATTATGCGGCAAGACCAAAGAGAAATAACACCCAAAATTTTGACCTAAAACCGTCGGAATCTCCACTCCGAAGTCAGCGATGGTGAAAAGACGTCGGAGCGGCGGGGTTTCAAATGGGCGTTTTACTAGGATAGTTAACGAATCTTCAGACAAGGGTTTAAAGGCGGCGGAGGAGATCGGCGATGACGTGCTTTCCAAGGACCGTGAATTTACTAATGATAATCTTGGGGCTTCCTATGCTAATTCTAGGAAAAGAATTAAATTAGGGTTTCTGATGTTGAGTTAGAGACAGTAGACAACAACAAAGTTATAAGAAGTGAGTTTGGTAGTGGAAGAGGCAAAAAAGAAGTAAGAGATTTAAGGATCTTGGTGGGTTAAAAGATATTGTAGATGATCTAACTGTTTGTGTGAAGCTTCCATTGCAAATACTAGAGCGTCTTGGAGAGAAGCCGATCTCCGGGATTTTACTTCATGGTCCGCTTGGTTCCGGTAAGACCACTCTGGCTCGTGCCATTGCGAATGAAACTGGTGTTCCTTTTTATATGATCTCTGCCTCTGAGGTTGTCTCTGCTGTTTCTGGTGAATCCGAAGGGAATATCAGGAATCTCTTCTCTAAACCGCTCCTTCGATTATATTTATCGATGAGATTGACGCGACTGCATCTAAGAGGGATAATCAGCAGAAGGGTGTGGAGACTCGTGTTGTGACGCAGTTGATGAATCGTATGGATGAAGAGTATATGTTGTCTAAGGAGAAAGAGCGGAGACTAGTAGGGGACATGTTTTAGTCATTGCGGCTACTAACAGGCCCGAAGCTCTGGATCCAGCTCTGAGGAGGTCATTACGTTTTGATAAAGAGATTTTTCTTGGTGTGCCAGATGCTAAGGCAAGAGCAGAGATATTCTCTTTGATGACGCGGAACCACTGTCTTGATCCGAGTTTTGATAGTGAAAAGATTGTTCCCCCGGACTTTAGGATTTGTTGCGGCAGATTTTAAACTTTTGGCTATGGAGGCTGCGAACGTGGCATCGAAAAGAATAATGATTTCAAGAGCATTAGAATTGTCTACGGATTGCGATTCTTTGCTGCAGATGAAGCAAGAGCCAGGTCCATTTCCGCAAGAAGTGATTGAGAAACTGTTCTTCACCACCTCGGATTTCGAGGAAGCACTGGAAAAGTTTAAACCGTCTTTAACAAAAGAAGGGTTTTCCACTACGCCTAGTGTGACTTGGGAAGATACTGGCGGTATCGATCATCTAAGAAATGAGTTCTATCGTCATGTATTCAAACCTTTAAAATATCCCCAAGAGTGTGTAGGATTCGAATTCTGTTCAGGGACAGGGTTTTTGCTCTATGGACCACCGGGTTGTGGTAAAACATTAGTTGCCAAAGCCGTGGCTAATGAAGCAGGAGCCAACTTTATTCAAGTGGAGGGTCCGGAACTTCTGAGTAAATACGTTGGAGACACCGAGAAGCCCATTAGGGAACTATTTAGCCGTGCAAGGATGTGTTCACCATGCATAGTCTTCTTTGACGAGGTTGATGCATTGACAACAAAACGTGGAGGAGAAGGTGCTTGGGTTGTGGAACGGCCATTGACTCAGTTGCTCATTGAACTGAATGGTGGAGAAGAACGAGACGGTGTGATTGTGATTGGTGCAACGAATAAACCTGAGGTGATGGATCCTGCTGTTACAAGATCAGGAAGGTTTGGGAGACATCTCTATGTACCTCTACCAAACTCTGTTAATCGAGGTTTGATTTTGAAATCGCTTACAAAGAAAGAATGTAGCGTTGTGAGGATCTTAATGGATCTGATCTTACAGCTTTGGTTCTAGCAGCTGGTCTGGAGGCTCGTGACGAATCGCACCATCAAGATGGTTCATTTTGAGCAAGCCTTAGCTCATTTCAAACCTTCTCTCACGAAACAACAACTAGGAGAGTATGATCAAACATTCTGAGAGTTTCGAGGCTTCAAATGAAGTGGAGTAAAGACATCACTTTATTTCTAGGTTATTCTTTGGATTTGTGTTTCACAATCTACAAACTATTTTCAATATGATGTTCCTTTTTACTGTCCGGACTTGATTTTCATCCCACTGGAGACGACTGATTTACAGAAACCGATCTAAAACCACAACATAAGAATTGATCAAAAGATAACAAAGTAATGTCACACACAGTTCTTCAAAGAATCTCCAGCACCCTGGAAAAAGAAAGAAGAAAGCACAAAATCCGCAATAAAGATTCCAACAAGAGACATGACAACTGCAGAAGTTGTAGATTCTCCAACACCTTTAGCTCCTCCCGTAGTTGTTACTCCCCACGAACAACTAATTACAGATATTATAGCTCCAAACACCTGAGATTTTATCATGGCACTCACAATGTCCCATGGTCTAAGTGCTCGATGAGCCGAGTCCATGATTATATTAATGCTAATCCCGTAAACTGCATCAGAGAGTAGCGCGCTTGAAGCCATCCCGACAGTGAAACACATGAGTGTGAGAAACGGTAGAGCCAGACACGAAGCGATGACTCTTGGTGTGATTAGATAATCGATTGGATCTGCTCCTAAAACTCGGAGCGTATCTGTTTGCTCCGAGACTTGCATCGTCCCTAGTTCAGCTGCAAATGCGCTTCCCATTCTTCCGGCAACAACAATTGATGTAATGACTGGACTTAACTCTCTAGAAAAGGCAAGAGCCAAGACGCCACCGATGGATCTGTTTAGACCTAGTCTAGTGAATTCTCTAACGAACTGGATTGTGAAAGCCATGCCAACAAAGGTCGAAGTCAGAAGACAAACTCCTAGAGATCTCGGTCCCGTTCTCTCCAGCTGTTGCAGAGTATTTCTCCAGTGAATCTTACCTTTCAAAATCCGGAGAACGACTTGTCCCGCTATAATCGGGACTGATAAACCTCTCCATATGTATTTAGAAGGAGCCCATTTGCTGAACGGAAGCACGGCTTCTGGAGTGGGAGGAGCACTGTTATCAGTGGTGGGTTCTTCCAATATAGACATTGATGGGTGACCATCATTGGCATTCAAGCTCACATATAATCTTCTTTGTCGTCTAAGATCCGAAATCCCCAACGACCGAGTTTTTCCAATTAATCCAACTTTACAAGCTTTCGGGAACTTAATCCCGATGGACGCATCACACCTTGGAAGAATTCTGCATAAAGGCATTTTTCCAAGAATCAAATATCACATCTTGGAATCAATCTGACAACGAAGCAAAAATGAGAAAGCTTTAAAACTTCTGTCTACACAACTCGGAACGCATCGCAAACCTCTTGTACACAAACAAACACATATATGCTCCTACAGTTCCTCTGTCTAATTAGATGCAAATGAATTGGTAGAACAAATACCTATGAGGGAAACTCAACGATTGATGGATACAACAAGTCTGCATCACTGTCAGTCTGTCACCTTCCTCTTTTAAGAGCTCACTGATTCAGTTCCAGCTCTAAAAGAAGATACACAAGACTCTTTGTTAGCTTATTGTATTTATTAATCCTCAGGAAGAAATATATCTGGGACAAACCCAGAATCGATTACAATTGGTTATTACAAAATGTAAACTTAAGCAAGAGACAGTTGAACATAATCAGATTTTGCATAATGTCACTGGATCCAAATCGAAGCAGCAATTGCAGATTCCGATACCTAAACAATCAATCAATCTCTAGAGCAATCAATTTCGAATCCATCTGAAATACTACTTCGTACCGACTAATTCCGAAGGTAAAGATTTCTTACAATTAGGTTTATCCATTATCTTAGAATTCTGAGATCGACAAAAACCTTTGAATAGAGTAACTAGCACTAGAAAAGACACCACAGCATCCATAGACAGTAGACTGAAGAAAAATTACCTTTAGAAATAAAAGTAAGCTAGGAGATCGAAGAAGCTTGCTCAGGATTCATTCGACAGAGACAGTAACACAGAAAGTACAGAACCAACACGAACAAACGAACGACCAAACTGTGGGTGTTTGGTTTGTTTTTAACTCACAAACCTTTTTCTAAAAAAAAAAAAAAAAAAAAAAATTTAAGAAAGCAGATATTGGGCTTCTAAGCCCAATACACTTGGGCTTACATTATCAACGGCTGGTCCACTTTTATTTATTTGTACGCATATGAATGCCCATAAAATATACATGTCTCTTTGTAACCAACTCTCTGTAACCAAAATTGAAATGAAGAGTGTATTAATGTGTGTATACATATATGCAAAAAACTGAGAAGAGTAATGGTTAGTGGTCACATGACAGTGAGTCTTTGTAACCTTTGTGGAGACAACGAAGTTATTATTTTCTTCAGACGGTCAGTTCTTTAAAGGCACACTAGTCTCTCTATTATATACGCCTCTCTACGTTATTTTTCTGCTCACATTTAACCCTAGCTATTCTACACCTAGAAAGCCAAACATTTACTTCTCGTACAAATATATTGATATAATAAAATTGAATTCAAGCCATTGGTACGTGGACTCTTCTTTTCTCCTTTTTCTCTTTAATCTTCTTAACAAAGCTTTGGTGGAGATTTGTTACTGGAAGTGTTAAGGAAGAAAGATCATTGCATTTCAACCTGCACATAGTCATATAGTTATAAGATCATATTGTTATAGTTTTAAATTCGATTTCACCATTTGTTCAAACATTTGGCTTCGTGGAAATCCAAATTGGAAATCCTAAAGAAAAAAGTGGTTTGATAGATATGTGAGAGGAGGAGGGGGGGCATATAATGTGATGCATGTGCATGGGATGGGGCCGAAGAAAAGGCNTCTACAAGTGGAGTGGATACTAAGTAAGATGAATGAGTTGAATCTCGTGATATATATCGCACTGTTACTTTCTACTATTGGCATTTGTAGTCTTGCTTTCCCTCTAGGGTTTCAGATCTCAGTACTAGCTTTACCCTCTCTCTCTCTCTCTCACCTATATCTCTAACCACAACTGTTACAACAACTTGTTTATGTTTCTATATCTTTTTTTTTGTGTGTGTTGAATTATATAATTAAGCTGGCTCGGACTTACATTTTCTTAATATATACCCATTTGGAAGTTCATCCTACTTTCTAAAGAAATTTAATTTGTGTGCTTTATATGCCTTTTTTGTTAAATATTGCGTGTATTTACATAATATATACACAATTATATATCTAAACTTTAGCAGGAAGCTTTGGGTCACCTCGTTCCTTTATTCAACAAGACAAAAAGCCATTTGAGGCGGAAAGAGCATAATCATCATTTACCTTAAAGCTAAAAACTGATGGTCTCAGAGGTATATGGAACCTTTCTTTCTTAATATATATCTTAATTTAACAAGATCTATACATCTTTGTATTTTCCTCTAACATCATTAAGGCATAAGCGACTTTATCATGTATATATCTTCACCTTTCTTGCAATAAGTATAATTTACAGAAGCTGAAGTGCATGCCCATGTGGCTTCACCCGGACTGGTTTCATTCTCAAACTACAAGAAGTTATCTTCAAAATTGAAAGATTCTAGACTGAACCCAAAGCTAAATTTTGTATAGCCTACACTACAGAAAAAGTTTGTCTAGTGAAATTCGAACTATATGTAGTTTAGACTATTTAACAAGATAACTATATATTGTACGTGATTCAAAATTTAAAAAACATCTCCGGGTTTTATTATTTTTAACGAAAAAAATAAACTCTCTAATGTTGGCTAAAGAATTTTTTGTTGACTACAAACCTCTCATTCTCATATGATACTTTGATATCCATATTAATAACTAGTATTAGAAAAACTAGATGTGTACTTTTGTATTCATCTAAAGTTTTAGTTAAGCTACGTGTATTTAAACGGGTATGCATGTAAGTACATATGTCTTTTGCCTCGTGATACATTTTAATGATATTCAAAGAAAGTTTAATGAAAAAAAATTCTTCAAGTACATTGGACAATCAAATTTTAAAAATCTCAGCCATATATCACTTCTCAAATGTCGGATTGTCCATTATATATCATAAGCTTTGAAAAATAATTAAATGATGCCGATTGAAATAGATGACAAAAGCAGAAGACAAATTTAATTTTTTAAAATTATGATTTTATGTGCTACATGATATTTAAAACGAAAAAAATTAATAATGAAATTTTTTATGGAGTCACATAATGATTCCACCATTTTACTATTATATGGAGATACCACTAATGGACTCTTGACAAAATATGCCATCATTTATAAATCAATTATTAAAAAAAAAGATGACATTTCCTTTCTCTTCCTCTCTAACCCAATCTTTTTTTACCCTCCTATTTAGTAATAATCTCCTAAGCCAGAGACTTTAATTTTGCAATTTAACAAGAAGAAAAGGCATGTACATGTATTAGCTAGGAAGGTAATGATGAACTTCTAGTTTACACTATTGAGAGAGTAAATGGAAGGTGAGCACAAGGCTCGAGAGTGAAAGACAAAGACATAATAATTGGGACTTCTCTTCTTCTATAAATTTCCCCAAACAAGTCATGCACTCCTCACTACTCTCTACTTGCCTTTACATGTGTACAAACCATACTAAGATCATTTTTCTTTACATATCATTGAAGTTCCGAACTTTCGATTTACCATCTCTTCCGAATGTTCCAATGTCCAAGGACTAACTAAGATCAACTATTAATAATATTATGTTAAGACATAAATCACACAATTTCAAATGAAGCTAAACTAGTAATTTAGAATAATTATTCTCAAAACCATTGGTTATGAAGATCAAGTTCCAATAATCATAATTTTCAAAACCACTATACCACATTGATTATGAAGATCAAGTTCCAATATTCATTTAGAATTTAACCACTAAAACACTGCCTTTATGTGCTATTTCATTTGCCATCATTGTTTCAGAGCACACAATATATATTTTTTTCTACTTCATTTATAACTTGAGTTGAAAAAATGTGAAAATTAATTTAATTTACCTAGTTAATTATCACAAATCAATATCTCAAAACCAATAAAATGCCTATTCCTATGGTCCAAATTAAAACAATTTGAACACTTAGTACAGTCTCATCGCCTATAATTCCAATTCTTAGGGCCAGACCCGGCCCTAGGCTAAAGCCCAAGAAGTACAAGTTTTAGACGCAAAAAATTTAATACAAATTTGGGACCGCATAATTGAACAATTTCTTTATTGAGGTCTAATGGTTCTGTTATCCTTGATTGTAAATCAACCATGGTAGTATAGAGTTCTTGTTGGGATATATCAAATAAATAAAAAACAAATTAACCAATCTATGTTAAACTTCAAACAATATAAAAAGCTACAGTCAGAGCCGTACTCTTTTAATTTCATGGTCCTAGTTTTCGCATACAAATTGTCACCACCCTAGAACTCAACATGAAAGGCAAAAACAGAGAAAGATAAGATATTCTTTAATTTCTCGGATCCTCCCAGTAATTATGATTTATGACAGCAACTTCCTCAAATTTAATGTTATCAACTTTGTCAATCATGTATATCGGTTGTGGATACTTCAGAGAATATCACGATCAATTTAACAAAAACAAATAGAGACAGAGTATCAAATTTATCGGACCATTGAGAGAATTACCACATGGCAAAACAAATTGAAGCTAGCTAGCTTCTTATCGAGCGTAACAAAAATGAATAAATGATTTTTTAAAAGAAATGACAAAAGGAAGATTAGGCAACTAGTTTAATCATCAAAATCCGTAGGCATCAAAGTTAGGAGTTTATGATTTCGATTCAGATAAAGTGCTATTTTCTTTGTGAATAAAATAAAAATACAGACGGTTTAGTCCTCAAAAGAAAAAGCAAAATACAACATACACACCTTAGATTATAAACTTATAACTATGCATTAAGGTACACAAAATGATGTTTAATTTAAAAGATTCCAACTCAGAATCAATAGACATTAAACAAAAGATGTAGTTTTACATATAATTTTAAATAATATTTATAAAACGTATGGTCCTCTAATAATAATTTCTGTAGCACAATATTTAAGATTAATTAAATTTAAGTTGGACTAGCCAGACCGATCTTAGGCTGATCAATCAAATAAACTTGAATTGGATTGGATTGGTATCAGTTCGCATTATGATCCCAGGTAAATTTCATTATATTTCAATTAAAAATTGATTTACGATAGCGAGCTCAATTTTGCAAGTATCCCAACTCATTAATTTTGATACTTGCATGGGATTTCGAACAACAATAGTACTAAATGATAACTCATTCTGATTTTTTTAGTTATATGGTTGTTATTTGAATTTTTATGGACGTTATACCCTAGCTATTTTGAGAGTCATATAAATGTGTGTACTTTGTATATATTTCCATGAGAGTAGTAGTATAATCTTTACAAATGATGTGTTTTTCTCAGTATTCTCCATGAGATGGGCTTTGAACTCCTGATCCAAGAGAAGCAGCACAGTAGTAGCTCGCCACTTGCGCATGATGCTTGCTAGCTCTCGGCCATTTGAAAATATTTAACTATTGGCTTTTGACGCAATATTTGAAAAATAACTATAGAGTTTTAATTTATACCATAATCAAATACCAAAAAATGAAGCTAAATTACTAATTAGCATTTAAGTTGCGCCGCTAAATCACGCGGTTCCACGTGATCAAAGTCCCTCGAGTTTGATTTTGCATGTTTGGTCTCACTCTCACGCCAATTAAAAGGTGTGTGATTTAATTAACCTTTTTCTCCTATAGTTTATAGACTATGATATGGCCTGGGATCACTTAATTATACGAATCACGGATTTAAGAGCCATCTATAAAATATATTATGGATTTTAGTTTTATCAGTTTTATATTTGAAAAACTTCTAAATTATTTGATGGAGTAGTTTGGTTGGGAGAAGTAACGAAGGGGATCCTATCCATCCATTTGTTGATAATTATTACTCGTGACCTAAAACTTAGACTATATAGGGTTTGCTGTCAAGCAACATTTATTGATGAAAAATGCGCATTTATCTAGATATTTCGGTTAACTGCATTTTCATAGCACTAACAAGTTTCAATTATAAAAATTTGAAACTCGGTCATAGTGGTGACTATGGCTACAGTATGTTTCTTACAAGCCATGAAACGGGATTAGTTAAACTATGCAATATAGAGCTTGTTGGCTTTTTATATATAACACATCTTGGGTTTTTTTTTTTTTTTAAATAAAACAACCTGTGGTTGGTAAGGTTAGATAATGTGATCTATTAATTTTTTAAAAATCACAATTAATTAATAAGTACTCTCTCAGTTTTTACAAAGAATGTCATTCTAATGGATTTCACACAAACTGAGAAAACTCTAATTAGTCAATATTTGATATGATACTACTGTAATTAGATGATAGTGAAGAAATTAAGATTTGCTGTACACACGTCACTAATCAAATTCACATATCTCTTACATATTTTTCATGTAGACTTGGATTTTTAGTATGGCACTATATAAAGAAAAATATAAAAGCATATTCAAGAATGCATATGATATAAGTATAATTAAGTAACTAGGGAATATATAAAAAATCAAATGATTACTCTACAAGAAATTTCCTTAAAAATAGCGTCTGATAATAGTTCCGGAAAACAAAACAAAACAAATATAGGGCTGGGTATGATAATTTCAACTTGTCCATGAATAATAATGATTAAATATAGTTATATATTAAAATTGAGTGATATATTTATTGTGATGGTGATTCATTGAAACTGGAAGACAACTGTAGAGAAAAGTGCCACACAGAGAAGAAGATCTTCATAGTACTCTACTCTCTACATCTCTTTACTCATATCTCTCCACAGAGAAAACCAGTAAATTGCTCTTGATGTCTTAAATGCTATATTGAAGAGAAAAGAGAAGCAGCAATAATAAATCCTTGGCGGCGTTTGCATCATTACTCTCTCATCTGCTCCTTTCAAAATAAACCAAACACATCTTCAAGTCTACAAATTAAATGAGCTTGAGCTACAGATAGAGAGAAAATCAGAAAATTAAAGGTAAAAACTCAAATCCCCAAAAAATAATTCATTCACAAACTTCAAAAAAAAAACACTCATAAATTATCTCTCTCTCTTAATTTATTTATTTGTGTGTTTGTAAGTATACAAGAAGATGGCTGGATTGTTCTATCTAGGAGGGAGAGATCAAAGTAACAAACAACATCATCATCAAGAAAACAAGGATCATCATAACGAAGACAAGAGCAATAACTATCTTTATTTATACAAAGACGAGATCTACAACAACAACAAGGGTTTTGAGATTTGGCCACCTCAATATTTTCAACAACAAAACCAAGTGGCTCCTCCTCCTCCTCCTACGAATCTCTACTCCTTTGGTATGGTTCCAAGTGGTGGTGGTAGCAACAACAATAACCGGAGTGGTAACCGGAGTTTGTACTTCAACGTTCACGAACCGGTGGTGAGATCCTCAACGGGAGGGTTTACGGTAACTAGACAAGGAAGCATGAACTGTCAAGACTGTGGGAACCAAGCCAAGAAAGATTGTCCACATATGAGATGTCGTACTTGTTGTAAGAGCCGAGGGTTTGATTGCCAAACACACGTGAAGAGCACGTGGGTCCCGGCTGCTAAACGCCGTGAGAGACTTGCTCAGTTAGCTGCTTTGCCTGCTAAACGGACCAGAGAGGCTAGCTCAGGCGGTGGCGGCGGTGATGATGAGGACGATGGAGAGGACGATGAAAATGGCGGTGGCGGTCAAGGTGGTGGCTCGGCTCTTGCTTGCACCACCCGTGTGGTTAATCCTAACTCTTCAGGTAAATTTATAAATAGATTCAAACTTTTTTTTTTGTTTTGGTTCAAGAAGATCTAACCATAAATGTTTTTGTTAAGAAAGTAACAATACATCATTTCATTTGAGTGTGAATGGATATGTCATGTTCCTGCTTTTTTTATGTTTTGTTTTGTTTTTGGTGTGTCACTGTTCTTAAGTAATACTGATGAGTGATTATACAAAGGGTTTTATGAAAATTAAACATAAGATATGGTTTTTATTCAATTATATGTTGGAAAAATCAATAATACTTTATATCAAACAAATAGGGTTTCTTTTGATTTGATTTAGGGTTAGAAGCAAGTCATTTACCGCCGGAGATAAGTTCACCGGCTGTGTTCCGGTGTATGAGAGTAAGCTCAATCGACGATGAAGATGAGGAGTATGCATATCAAACGGCTGTGAGCATAGGAGGACACGTGTTCAAGGGCATTCTCTACGACCAAGGTCCTTCAGATCATTACAATCACCACCGCTACAGCTCAAGCCCCGTCACCGTCGCGGCGGAAACCGCTTCAGCCGCCACTACAACCGCCGTGACCAACGCATCTATTGACCCTTCGTCGCTTTACACGGCGGCGGCGGCTCCTTTCAATGCTTATGTCGCCGCCGGTACGCCTTTCTTTGCACCTTCTTCTAGGTCTTGAGATTTGAAAATGTTAAAATCTTTTAAACGTTTGTGATTAATTATAATAATTATGATCAGAAGAAGTACGAGTACGAAAAAAAAGGATTTAATTGGATGGGTATTTGTTGTGTTGTCGGACAATATGGTAGACTTATTCGTACCTAGGTAGGGTTTTATGAGTGTGTACTGATTAACATGCACATTCGTACGCTTTGTTAGAGGTAAATGAAGAGATTATATATTAAATTAATGTCAGAGTTTCAAGCTTGTTAATTCTTCTGTTTGTTCTTTTTTATGTTTGACGATCTTCCCAATGCGATCGACATAACTCTTTTTTTTTTTTTTGAAGTTTCTATCTTTTGTATAAAATAGGGGTTTTATGTAAAAAAAAAAGTGTATAAAATAGGGTTGGGGTTTGACAGTGAATTAGCTTTCTGGCTGGTGTTGAACTCGAAGTTCTGCTTTTTCCCAGTTTATCCGTTTGCTTGCCGGATCTAAACAGGACTTTACTAGGTTTCGTGTTCCATTGAGCAAAACATTTTCAAATCTATTTATATATAAGAATTACTTTTATGTTTCCCAATCCAATTACAGCAGATTCAAACAGTAGAAAGTACCATCACTCCTAGACTGCTAGTTCACAAAATACTCTTACATTTATACAATATACTAACACTTTTTATTATAATACAAAAGTGGAAATATCACATTATAATATAAAAGTAGGAATATCACATTTACGTTGTATTAGCGTTATAATTGTATCTCTAGTAATTTTTGTAACACTTATACATTTATGCAATACTATTATACTAACACTATTTACTATAACTTAGTGGTTTGTATTAGGTTTCATATCGTTAATATTTAAACTATGTTTACTAGAGATTGAGTTTGAATGCATGAACCGTCGAAACAGAAATTAAACCACATTAAGCTCCTCCTGGTCATGGAACTACATACTAATTCTCGTAGAAGATAATTAATCGATAGAAGTTGTTCTCACATGGAGATGATCGAGCGGGAGTTAGTGACTTAGTGTTAATTGTTGAGAAGAAAAAATTTTAGAACTATTTATGAGGACACTACATTGCATGTGAAGTATTAATTGTTGTAGATACGAATGTGAATGGAGAGTATTTTAGGGCATGTAAATCACTAACTCCTTCTACGCTAGAACATATTTGTTTATATCTATTTGCGTATAACAGTCATGGATATGTGACTATTGTTGGTATATATAACTTAACCCCATTTAAATTTCCCTTCTTACTTGATTTTGCTCATATACATATCTTAATGGTAAATTCCAGCTATTATTGATTGGTTGAATTAACAGGTATATATATTCTACGCGTGTAAATTGTTATCTTTTGTCATACTAGATGGTATAATCTTAGAGTGGAGTTTGCTTATGTTAAGTTGATGAGACAATATAAGACTGATACCATGTCAATCGCATTTTATTAGGAATTACATTCTCGTTTCCACCAAAGAAATTTTTGTATACTAACATCTAAGCCATAATATTAACTTTTTGTATATAAATTTATAACCCCTCACAAAAAGCAGATATCATCTAATAAGGAAAAAACCTTAATTTGATCACTTAAATTGTTCCTTGCATTTTTTCTGTCCATTCTACTCGTCTCGACCCAGTTACCTGCATCTTGTGTATTGTAGGAATCATGTGTTGGTTTAATAACTGATACATTAGTTCAGTTTGGTTTACATTTCTTAGACGTATTTTAGAATAATTATGCTTCCCTTCTCAGTTCAATGAAGGTTTTTACTTTTTACAAATTCTTGTACAATCTATATTTTGTTTTCTTAATGTTAATTTTTGTATCATTTTGGGTTATGAGCCAACAAAAATCTTAGCCTTACATTATCGTCTTCATAAAGAGAAAACAATAATAATCCAAAGGTAACAATTTGACGACATGTGAAAAATAACAAGTCCGGAAAAAAAACTATGTAAGAAGATTGAGTTTCTCCACTAATTATGAATTGGCTTTAGTTGGAAGTCCATGAAATTTAACAAACTAACTAAAAGAAATAAGGATAAATGTTTTCAAAATCATACTGAGAATACACCTTGAATCATGTATGCTCGGACAATTTGTTATGTTTTCTTTCACACCGGACGCTAGCTTATATCACACCACTTATTTTAATGTTCTCTAAGAGTGTATTTTATTAATGTATATGTTAATAAATTGCCAATACAATCAAAACTATATAAATATTTATTACTATTTATGCAATGGTTAGTTTAGGATATGTTAAAGTACGTGATCATGATATAGGTTGTTCTGCAATGGTAGAAGTTGTTCAATAACTGTAGTGTGTCTGACTCACGACATGTGATCTCTTGTTGCAATCTGTCCATTATATTTTTGCTAAATCTGACACACCTCTTGTTTTCACCAATCAGTCTCATAGGATTCATTAGCTAATAAACTACACGAAAATGAAAGAAGAGAAAAAAAGACCTCGGACTGATTAACTTTCCGGTCTAGAAAGTAACTTTCCTTGACATGTAAACATTTTTTTTTAATAAAGAAGTAGATTTCATTTTCCGAAATCTAATAATTTGAAATATATAATTGGTTTATACCGTAAAATCCGCCATTCTTGTCAGAATTACTTGTTAATTATGTAGGAAACAAAAAGAAATAGTATTGAAATGGGTCAAGAAGCATTGTTTAAGTCAATGGTCAAGGTGAAAAAGAAAAACCCATGTATGTAGCTTTTTGAAAACTTAGGTTTTTGATGCATCCCTGCAACATCTGTATCCCTAATTCATATTATGATTGATATGACATCTTACTTTTCCAAAAGCATACAAAATGTCTCTACCTATCAAACAACGGTCATATGAACAGGTTGGTCCCTTAGATTTTATGATTTCATGTAATAAAACCATAACCAAAAATGTTTGACTCGAGATATTAAGATTGGGTTTTTAGATTTCTATCCTATATACATATACTTTTTGGCTTGAACAATATTAACGTAATCTTCTCTCTCCCCCAGATTACATATTTGCTTATTATAGGAGTTGTAGTTACCCCTTGGTGAAAACTTAAAAGTAAAACCATGCATATTTAATAAGTGATAAAGTTTTTGGATTTACCGTAACAATCACTGGCAGAGCTAGAAATGTTTTCAACAGTGGTAAAAAAACATAATTAAAAACTACAAATACATTCTACTCCAACCTATAGTTAGGATCCTTTTTATCACCCATTTTGTTTTATATTTTTGAAAAATACTTTTTAATGTAAGAAATGAGGTAGTCATTTAGAAAGTGATCATTGATTCGATTTCGTAGTGTGTGGTATTCATGATCTTAATGATTGCGATAGTAAATGACAAAGTCAGAGCTAATTTAAAATTTTGTATATGAGTGAATGTTTTTTAGCTTCTACCATCACTCACGCTAGATCTCCGAAAAAATAAGTTAGCAAATCGTTCGTTCGATCATATATTATCGATATAAATATCAAATTGACATTCAAAAGAAATGCACTCTATAAAGTTAAAACCCGTGGGATAAAAATGATTTTTCTTTTACTTTTTAAGAAAATAAAATTAGAATAAATATTACTTAATATTAAATTAATCATAATTTCAATTCGAATTTCAATTTGAATATGAGGTGAAGTGGTGAACGCTCTAGATTAGTTACACCATCTAAACAAAGAAATAACCATCTTAATTTATCAGTTTTATTGACTACCATTTTTTGTTTTTTTTAATCATTTGCTTTTATTAATAATTTGAGTTCAAAACATATGAAATCAACCTACAAGGTAAAACATAGAGAGAAGATAAACTCTCAAAATGAGGCAAAAGAAAGAATGCATCTCAGCTCTTAACTAAAGAAGAGAATTTAAACACACCATGCCGCCTCACGAACCAGCCGATCATTTAACCAAGATGGACCACCCAAAGTCAAATAAGATTGAGAGCGACTATCATGAGTCACACTATGAGCTATATCCCGAGTAACAAAATTAGACCCGATGATACATGTTGCAATAACGCACTATCAAAGGAGCAAACCAAAGCTTGGATCTGTGACACAAAAGCTCTATACCTAGGCCATGCCATCGGCGATTGAAGAGCCTCAATAACAACCTTGCAATCCAACGCAAGAATCACTGCCCTCACATGTAGATTCAGTAAGCTTTCAAGGTTCCAAATTATACATCTTAATTCCGTCACTGTACGATTTGGAGCTCTGGTAAATGCATCTCTAGCATAAAACAACACTCTCCCTTCATGATCCCGAAGCAGCCACGCTCCACCGATATGAAGAGATTCATTTCTCCAATTCGCATGAACATTACTCTTCACATAATCTGATGAAGGCGGTGACCATCGTAACTCTGCCTCCTGCATCTTGTAACCAACAGCCGGGGAGGGATCATCTTGTTGTACCTTGAACCATATCTCAACTTCCTCAAAAGTCTCCTTAACCAACATAGACGGATCCCATTGAAGTTGAGCATAGAGAACACTATTCTTGTTTTTCCAAATCATCCAAAACAGCCAAGGAATGGCTTGTCGAATCCTCATAGGCACTGAAACATTATCCTGCAAACAGAACATATGATCCAAATTCTGCTAAAAGGAGGAAGTAAAGCCTCCAGGAGGACCTGGTATTTGCGCCAGCTCAAGAAGATTTGCAGCTACATCACATTCAAATAAGACATGTGAAATTGTCTCATCACGACCTTGACACAGATGACACAACGAAGACAGACCCAAACCACGAGCAAGAAGTTCTTCCGAAACCGCAAGTCCAGCTGATAAAGCCCGCCACAAGAACATCTTAATTTTCGACTCTATAGCCAACGACCAAACTCTATTTTGAAGATCCATAAATGGCTGATGATCCTCAAAAGTTGACTGCAGCCATGTTCCATTTTTAACCGAGTACGCACCTGTCTTAGTGTGGCCCCATATAAATCGATCCTCCACATCACCTAGTGGCATGCTTAAGATTTTTGAAATGTCATTGGGTAAGAATAATGCATCCAGCTTTTCCACATCCCACTTTTACTCGTGCGTAATCAGTGACTCCACTTTGAGGCTAAGATTCATCATGCTTTCTTTATTAAACGGACGTATAGGATTACCATCCAAAACCCGTTTATCCATCCATATGCGAGTCGTCTGATACACAAAAGTTTACCCTTTGTATTTAATCGCAAGAGCACAGCTAAAGCGATGTAGTACTTAGGGATCGAATCCACAGAGACCGATAAATTGCAAACTAAGACTAGACACTTATTTTAAAACTAGGATGAGTGGGTTTTTTATATGACTAACTACTGCAGAGAACATAGAATAATGTGTGGGTTAAAGACAAATAAAAACAAGGTTAGGCCTTGAAAACTTCAGTTGGAGAATTCAAATTGTAGCCAGACGCTTCGAGTGTTGATTGACACCACACGGTTAAAGAAGGTACCGAACTTAATTCTAGAACATGAACAATATGTAAAGCAAACCAACTCTCGTTGCGAATACTATCTTAATCTAATTCCTAGCAAACCAAATCTCTTTGGGAATCCTAAGGAATTAAACTAGCAATGAGAACCTATTCAATTGTTCACAAGTTTCTAAGCCAAATATCTTTGCACCTAGATAACTTGCTCTCCTAAGGTTAGTTCCAGTGATTATTAACACTCTCGTGTCTAATAATCTACTTATGATCTAGTTCAAGGGTAGCTAATCTATGAACTAGCAATGAGCACAAACTTAGAAGATGAATTAAGGGTTTTAACCTAAAGACTTATGGCAAACAATTCTTCATCTAAACTCTAGGAACCCTAAGCCTAATAAGGGAATTACTCATACATAGCTAAGCAAAACATCATGCAATTTAATTGAAAGCAATAAGATATCAAAGAGAAACACAAATGCTTCAAGAAATCTCTCTCCCTAAAACTCTCTCAAAGTAAATTAAAGCATAAGCCTAAAAAATGGCCAAAACCTAGTGTTTATATGCACAAAAAGTCTGCCCCTTAGCAAAAATAAGGAAAGCTCGATATTTCTTTTTTTTTTCTTGAATAATAATTGGAAACTTCTTTTTTACGCCCGCCAGAATGACACGTCTTCACTAAAACCGTCATATATCCTCAACCAATAATTAGAATGAGTTGAAACCACCGCCAAAGTGAAGCTAACTTTATTTCCTATGTCTTGCCAAAATTTGAGATTAAAATTCCTACGGAAAGACCTTCATCTGACACAATCTTTAAGGAACTTCGGACTGCTTCTACATTTNATATCAAACTTCGGACTGCTTCTACATTTTCATTCCACGTATTTGCTTCCTTTTCTCCATAATTCCTCCTTAATTCACCAAGTGACCAAAACTCGTCCATGCACCTAAATTGACTATTTTGGACTCTAATAATAATAATAATATAGACTTTAAAATATAGATAAGTATATGTTTATTATATTTAAAACCGGTAAAATACGAGATATATCAACTCCCCCAGACTTAGCCTTTGCTTGCCCTCAAGCAAAACATAAAACAAACTGTGAAAGAGGTTTGAAAATATAGAACTCACCTTGCTTTAGATAGTCGAACTGATCTTAGTCAACTTAGTAATCCACACATTAGCTCGACTAATTACAAACTTGACCACCTTGTTCTTCTCCTCAGACTTCCTTAGCATTCCAAATAAACCCACAACCTCATTACGAAGTTGATGCCATTTTCATAGCTTGTCTCTTCATCTGATCCCAATGCCTTCAAAAGTTCTAGACTCACTTCCCATACAATGTTTGCCAAACCCACGCTTGAACAAAAATATTCACTACTCTCCCCCAGACTTGAGTAGCACTAATAATCTATAGTATAAAGTAAATAGTGTGGTTCCGGATCATCGAGAGGTTAGTCTCTAGCCTACCTTCAAGCTTTTCTGTTTTCTTTTTTTTTTTCTGTTTTTGTAATTCCCACCTCGGGAAAGCCTTGACTTTTAATAATTTTCCTATTGGTATGATAATTCACTTTTTCGAAAGGGAGAGTAGCAAATGCTTTCTTTTACTTGTTGAACCTGACAAGCATGTATGGAAGAATAAAATCCTAGTGCATTGATCACATTGAAGAGGTGCAATAAGCTCAATCCGTTCGGTTCTTCGTAACTTTGCATGGGTCTCTTTGTACTACCAATTGGCCCTTGTATTTTTCAATAGTCTTGTTCTAGATACAGTCTTACTAACAATGGTCACCACTCTGAAAAAGATACAATCAAACAATCCAAGCAAATGATCATAGTTCAAACTGATTTTGACTCGATAAANGCCCCCCCCCCCCCCCCTGACTTAAAAAACACTGTCCCAGTGAGTAAAAGTCTCGAGGCGAGAGAAAGGAAAAAAATATTAACCGAAAAGGCCAAAATCAGAAACAATTACCTCGTTCCTGCGTCAGATGTCGATCGACACTGATAATGGTGTCGATCGAGACCAATGGTAACGATCGACAGTGAAGTGCATCGAACGACACTAAAAGGCATTGGCCAGTAAATCTGATTTATTTGAAATGACTGTTATTTTATAGTATAAAAACCGTATTAAATAATATATAATAAAAAGCATGAAAATAACTTTTAAAACCGTAGAAAATCCAGGCCGATTTTATAAAATTGAAATCATAATTTTAGAAAATCCGAATTATTTTTAAAAATTCAAAAACACCAAAAATAAATAGTATAAGGTATAGAAAACTCATAAGTGGGTTGACTCCCACCAAACGCTTAATTTATAGTCATTAGCCTGACATTGTAGGGATGCTGACTCATGGTGAATCATATGAGAACCTTCGATAACGCCCCTCTCCGACTACTACACCACATTTAACCTGCCAAGAAGGAAGATTACGGAATAAACTCATCGTTCCTTGCAACCGATCTTTAATAACATCATCCCCCATGTCTCTTAGCTCCAACGGAATCTCAATGCTGATTTTATCAAATGTCTTTAAAGTCCCTTTGTGTTAAGCCGTAGATGGTTTGCTCATTGAAGGAATGTCCTTGATGACTTCATGAATGACCTTTGCATCAACCTTAGCATCATTATTCACATCACGTATAATAGCTTGGAAAGAGGGTCCACCGATGGGATAAAAGTGATAGAACAGTTTCGTGTCTATCTTGGAGAAAGAAACCCATTGGTTTGGAGAATCCATGACAGCTCCAACGGCCGCGAGGAATGAGGAACCAAGTACTAATGGCCTATTGATGTCTTCATTAATGTCCATGATATAAAAATCAGCAGGCACTAGACAATCCCCAATTTGCAGCTCGACATCCGGAACAAAGGAAGAATCAGCTAAGATGATCGGTTGCTTGGAAATCCATTGGCAAGTAAGACCAAGTCTTCGAGCAACTGCTTGCGACATGACATTAGTTGTGGCACCAGTATCACATAGAGAATCGTTCATCTCCATTACATTGATCGAACAATCAAAGATGAACCTGCCAGGACATACCAACTTCTTCAACTTCTTTAGGGTGGGTGGAGAGGGTTCTTCGTCGGCAATGTGCATAAGCTGAATGTTGATAACTTTGATCTCTTTAAGTACCAATCGCACGCTGTCCTCAATGCTTTCATTGAAAGCACTTAGTTGCACGCTGTCCTCAATGCTTTCATTGAAAGCACTTAGTTGCTTGATGTAGCTTTTAATGGCCGGCGAATTCTTGATGAAACGATACGAAGGAGATTCCATAATCACATTCCTCAAAATGTCTTGCCTTTTAGCTTCAATCTCCTTCTCTAATTGTTTCTCACACTTCATGGAAGGCACTGGAAAGGGGACCTTGGGATGATAGACGCATTTGGATGTTGAAACAGCTAGATTTGAACATGTTGGCTCTGTTTTGTTTGGGTGTCGACCGACACTCCCCGTGGTGTCGATCGACACCATACCATTCTGAGCTGTTTCTCGTAAGGTGTCGAGCTCGTGTCAAGAAGAGCTCGACATATGTCCGTGTTGTGTGTCGACACTTGGTGGTGTCGATCG
This sequence comes from Aurinia saxatilis, assembly GCA_900406295.1. Lineage (NCBI taxonomy): Eukaryota > Viridiplantae > Streptophyta > Magnoliopsida > Brassicales > Brassicaceae > Aurinia > Aurinia saxatilis. Next base: position 2,835 of record OVAP01001120.1, on the reverse strand, counting down.
ACACGGTCCAAGGTGTCGGTCGACACCTTTTTCTGAAACAAACGAGGAAGGTGTATGTCCCGAAAGGTGTCGAACGACACCCTCCTGGTGTCGTTCGACACTGCGTTGTATCGCAGCTAGAACTTCTTCATCTTCTTCGAATTATTCAGTCAGCTTTTCATCATCTTCAGTCAGCTCCTCATCATCTTGAAACTCTGATTCATCTTCGGCTTCATCCACACGGACTGTATTGACGAATGCCTTGGGGTTTTGGTCTGTCTTTGCTGGAAGAAAGCCTTCTTGTCTACGAATGGCTTTGGCTGTTTCAGCCACTTGAAGATCGGTCTTCTTCAAATGAGTGGCCAGCTGCTCTATCTTCCCATTCAAGTTGGTGTAGAGATCATCAATCTTTCCATTGAATCCCAACATCATCTCTTTTTTACCTTCAAGGAGTTGTTCGAACATTGACTTTTTTTCATTGTCTTGAGCCTTTGGAGAATGGTATGATGCGTTCCCATAGTCTCTTTCTTCACCGATCGTTTTCTGATATCCACTATTAAACGGCTTGTTGTAGGAAGGCTTGTTGTATTGGCCATTGTAAAATGGGAATTTCTGCACATAGTTGCCACCAACATAATTCACATATTCTTCGTCGACTTCCTCCTTCATGTCTTCAATTCCAGCAAAAGAGACACTCTTCTTAGTGGCCTTCATCATAAAGTCGATCTTTTGATGCAACTCCTCGATCCTTTGAGACTCAACAGAGTTCACATTCTAGGACCTATCATATTCCATTCCTCCTCTATTATAAGAAATAGCCGCCAAGTTTTCAATCAACTTGTAAGCACCTTCCTTGGTTTGTGTCATGAAGTCACCATTGCTGCCTGAGTTGAGCACGGTCTTGTGATCCCAATCAACACCATCATAGAAGAGGCGTAGCAACTGCTCATCAGTGTAGCCATGATGAGGGCACTCCATCTTGTACTCCTTTAATCCTTCTCATGCTTCACAAAAAGACTCACCGGATATGTGCTGAAAATTGGTTATCCTATTTTTCAACGCCATTGTCTAAGACTTTGTGAAGAAGTGGTCAAGAAAAGCCGCTTTAATCTCTTCCCAAGTGTGAAAAGATGCTGGAGGTAGAGCCTTGAGCCACTTTTCTGCCTTATCAGTAAGTGAAAATGGGAAAAGCATGCACATTTTGTAGTCACTTGGCGAGCCATTGGTGATAGTGTTGCACATTCTCTCGTAGTCATCGATATGGTCCATCGGGTTCTCATGAGCCTGGCCATGGAACCGATTTTGCTTTGCCAAAGCAATCATTCGAGGTGTGACTTCATTGCTTTCACCAAGGACAAGAGCGGGACATATGGCTGCCCGGTTTGAGTAGAAGTGATGTGGAGTATCCGAACCTCCAATGGTGACAACTTGTTAAGGATTAGTGCGCAACTATTTTAATTCCTCCTGCATCTTTTGCATCTGATCAAGGAGAGTAGCATTGTCAATTTGATCAGGCATTGTGGCTGTTTAACCTGAAATACCAAAGAGAAAACTGAAAAGAAACTAGTTAGTAAATAAATAAAATAAAATAAAACAAAAAATAACAAGCAATAAAATCCTAAAATTAAACTAAGACTCTAGAACTAGTATGCAAGTTAATTTTTCCCCGACAACGGCGCCAAAACTTGATATACAAAAGTTTACCCTTTGTATTTGACCGCAAGAGCACAGCTAAAGCGATGTAGTACTTAGGGATCGTATCCACAAAGACTGATAAATTGCAAACTAAGACTAGACACTTATTTTTAAAACTAGGATGAGTGGGTTTTTTAAATGACTAACTACCGCAGAGAACAGAGAATAATGTGTGGGTTTAAGAGAATTAAAAGCAAGGTTAGGCCTTGGGAACTTCAAGTGGAGAATTCAAATTGTAGCCAGACGCTTCGAGTGTCGATCGATACCAATAGTGGTGTCGTTCGACACCACACGGTTAAAGAAGTTACCGAACTTAATTCTAGAACATTAACAATATGTAAAGCAAACCAACTCTTGTTGCGAATACTATCTTAATCTAATTCCTAGCAAACCAAATCTCTTTGTGAATTCTAAGGAATTAAACTAGCAATGAGAACCTATTCAATTGTTCACAAGTTTCTAAGCCAAATCTCTTTGCACCTAGATAACTTGCTCTCCTAAGGTTAGTTCTAGCGTTTATTAGCACTCTCGTGTCTAATAATCTACCTATGATCTAGTTCAAGGGTAGCTAATCTATGAACTAGCAATGAGCACAAACCTAGAAGATGAATTAATGGTTTAAACCTAATTTAGACTTATGGCAAACAATTATTCATCTAAACCCTAGGAACCTTAAGCCTAATAAGGGAATTACTCAGACATAGCTAAGCAAAACATCATGCAATTTAATTGAAAGTAATAAGATATCAAAGAGAAACACAAAGGGTCAAGAAATCTCTCTCCCTAAAACTCTCTCAAAGTAAATTAAAGCATAAGTCTAAATAATGGCCAAAACCTAGTATTTATATGCACAAGAACGTCTGCCCCTTAGCAAAAATAAGGAAAGCTCGATATTCCTTTTTTCCCGAATAATAATTGGAAACTTCTTTTTTTTGCCCGCCAGAATGAGATGTCTTCACTAAAACCGTCATATCTCCTCAACCAATAATTAGAATGAGTTGAAGCCACCGCAAAAATGAAGCTAAATTTATTTCCTATGTCGTGTCAAAATTTGAGATTAAAATTCCTAGGGAAAAACCTTCGTCTGACACGATCTTTAAGGAACTTTGAGACACAAAGTTTTACCCTGGTATTTCTGACTGCAAGTGTACAGACACGCAG
>OVAP01001119.1:14743-26309 GCA_900406295.1 Aurinia saxatilis | reverse complement strand
CTTTTTATATCTAAAGACATCTCCATCATTTGTCCGATGGAGATGCTCTTATTTACCAAGACCTAAATGTGTTATTTGGGGCTATATAAAGGTTTATGAGCCTCTACAGCAAAAATTGGGATTCATTCTTCTTTTCTTTTGTTTTAAAACACTTTTTCTCTCATTTTCTCTTAGATTTTAGTTCTTGTTGCTTGAAGATTATAATGTAATAACCGAGACTTGTGGATTCAATCATTTACTACTACATCGATAAAATGTTAGTTGTCAAAGTCTTATTAATTTGTGAAAAAGACAACTTATTATTCAACAATAAAACAAACACTTAACACATTTTCGTCTCCGATTATTCGATTATATAGAAAGTTACGAATCCCTTAGAAGTTACTTTACAAGTCTTTAGTTGTGCAAATTTTCGGTTCACACAGTTATCCGATATGTGAATCCATGATATTCTACTTTCTTCTTAACTAGATTCCTACCCCACGCTACGCGCGGGTTTGTGAACTTTGTTCCTACTGCCTAAACTTATGCTCTTCATTTTCCGGAACCTGTGATGATCTCTTCATTCTCCAACNTCTTCATTTTCCGGAACCTGTGATGATCTCTTCATTCTCCAACGCGATCCACAAGCATTGCACAATACCGGCTTCTCTGGTGGACCATTTCTCCACAGAGGTGTGCCTGTTACAATACAAAACCAAAATCTCAAAATTTGCAAATTGTAGCTTTGAAATTAAGACCCCACATGAGACTTATTCCTCACACAATACAACAAATCCAAAACTCATTTTCATTTTCATATCCAGGACAAACAATGATTTCTAATACCAAACATCATAAACTCATAAACATCAACCAGAGCTAATCCAGAACAATTTTTAAATCATTTACTACCACAATTCAGATCCCAAAGATAGACAAAGCATTACGGTAAAGATCATTGAGCAAAAAATTTCAATTCCTCTTTCCATTTGATGGCCGCTCCAAGATTCAAACTTTTATACCTCGGAAAATATGTCTGAAACGCCACTCATTTGCATGCAAATCCTCTGCAACTAACTCTTGTCCAGGAGGTTGCCTCGACATATACTGAAGGAAGAAACAAAAAATGACTTGATGACCATCTTACATAAAAATGACTTGATGCCCGTTAAACATCAATCAAGTAAAGAACCGAAGAATCGACACTTAAACATCAATGTTAAACCTAACAAACCTTGCACTTTGAGCAACAAATCCGAGGCTGAGACTATCACAGAAACACAGTCAAGCTGGCGAGCTCCATGGTTTGATACAATGATCCCTGCTGCACCAGCTTGAATCGCCTGGCGAGCTCCATGGTTTGATACAATGATTCCTGCTCCACTAGCATGAATCGCAACTAAAGTGGTAGAAACATTTGTTTGTTAGAAGGTAACTCACCATCCTCTCTTGTAAGAACATCCTTGGCAAGAATGCGCAACTTGTTGTCTGGAGCCATTGAGCGTTCGGTTTGTGTACATGGAAGTTAGAGCATTATGTATCTATGTGCAACTACTCGCTTCTACTGCCCTTTTTATATAAAAAAGAACATCAACAAATTTATCAAAAAGAAAAGTAGTAACATACCTCAGTGTCCAAATGAAGATTTTCCTCTTTAAGCATCTCGTCCAAGTTATTAATGTTTTCCTTTGGATAAGAATCTATTGCTTGGTTTGGTAATGAAATCAACTTAGACCAAAAAAGGAATGATCTTTAGAAGAAAAACGGAATCATTAACTCACTTGTGTAGATGGAACAGTATCTTGAAAAAGAGGATCATCCACTGGCTTTGAAATTTCCTCTACTAATGGAACTGTCACAAACATTTAAATGCAAAAAGTAGACAGATTTTAGATTAACTAAAATACATGTGATTATACCAGTCATACCCCAAAGTCCAACAATATGTGGGGCTGAAGATTGAGAACAGCCTCGCAGTGCCAAGATACTCTTTAATGCAAGCTTGATTGCGTTAGTCTCATAACAGAGTAGCACGCAGACATCTATAATGATATTCTTGGAGAGCGTAATCTCATGCATGCGCATAGAAAACATCATAAATAGATAAAGAAAAAATAAGAAAGGATTTATTTTTAAATGAAGCTGATGCAATAGATACTTTGTTCAAATGCTAGCAAAGTAATAGAGATAATCACTTTATTATATGGATAGATGATGGTCTTGTGAGAGAAGAGAGAAATCAATTTACCCCTTAGTATATTGATATCCTTTGACTGAAGCCTCCCTCCATTTCTGAACTTCGGATGGCTGGAGTGAATTCTTTAGTTGAAAGAATGCCTTTCCAAATGAGCCAGTTTGATTCCTCACATCTGAAAGACTTATTTTGAAAAAAAGACAGGAATCAGCACAAGGTTCTTTGCTGTCAACATATAGCGTTAATTCCTTTTGGTCCTAAAGGGCTTAAAAACATATTATGGATATTAGGACCTCATGGAAAGGAGTTTGTGGTGTTACATGGCGGGAGAAAGAAGAATCATATTGAGATAAAACAGATGTTCTACTGTTTTTTTCTTAAGAATTTGAATGGACTATCCTTATGAAGGCCATGAGAAATTCAGCTTCGAAATGTAATGTTAAGCCAATTTCTTAGGCACCAATCCTTTCTCCAGTTTTTAGTAGTGTTGCATCTTTCTCAACATCACAACCCTAGCATACAAATTGAATGAATTTTATGATTTTGGTTTGACGTTTGATTATAAAAGGGAAACATGCATTAGCTATACACAGGTCTTTTAGACCTCAAGTATGCTAATTCTGTGTCCTAGAAGGGTCTAATCTGTAAGAGGCATAGCAAGTTCACACATAATGGTACCAAAGATGGGATGGAATCCGATAATTCTAGCACATATCTAAAAATTCCACATCATTTTCCACTTCTCCCAACTCCCCGTGAAAGAAAGTACTGACTTAACCATCAAACGACAGAACAATTTAATTCATTTTGCAAACTGGTCTGGCGCACCCGAAAGTTTTCTTAGACTAACAAATGGCAGTACAACAGAGATCAGCATGGTACTATAATTCTTTAGCAAACAGTCATAGATAAAAGAAACAGAAAAGATCAACTAATATAAGTGGGAAAGAATAAATAATACCACTCCACGGATGTCGGTGCCTTTTCTTGGTTTGAAACTTTGAATCAGTATTTTCACTCTTTTTGAGTCAGTTGAGCCATCTCCAATTACTTTAGTGTGTTCAACCTGGACAACTGCATCCACACCATCAGGTATAGGTCCTACATATAAGCATAGGAAAGACAAAATTAAGTTCAAATAAAAGAAACAGCTACTTTCCTTCATATATTTCTGCTGCTGTTGGTCGATGTTACTGTTCCTTCTCTTACATGAACTACTTTCTTCCACTCTTATTGTCTCTTTATCATTGTTCATTGCTTCTGCTTCTTCCTCTTCTTCTCCCAATAAGCAATTGAAGATCAAATGAGTAAACACATATTGGATTTTTTTGTCTACATACTCAGAGTGAAAGATGTGCTTACAGATATCCGATTTAGATCAAACAATGGAACTTTTCTAAAAGAGATATACATAGACACTCCAAAGACCTAAAGATTTCATATACAGCTCAAATTCACTTTGGTGCATGATCACTACAACAATCTGACGACTTAAATGAGTAGTCCACAAGTACAAGATTTAATCTAACTTAATAACACTAAGGACACAGTAATCGAAGCTAGTGATTTGTGTTTCGGGTCTACTACAACATTCAAAGTTTATCAAGTGCAATGCAGATTGAGGAAGACCGTACCTTTAGCCGGAGACATTGCTAGGAACGATCATTTGATTCATTTTCACTTGAAATCTGTACAAACCAAGAAAACTCAAAACTCAGTTTAGGAATTTGGAAAAATGGAATGTACCAAACAAAGATTTTGAAAAATTACAAAAGAGCAGTGAAGAACGCGGACGGGGAGCAGTAGGCACAAACCTTGGAGAGGTGAAGAAGCAGAGTAAACGTAAGAGCGGCTGAGCAACTTTATTGTGGAAGGTCACGAGATTTATAATACAAAACCCTAATTTACTTGGGCTTGCGAAATCTCTTCTTCTCAACGTTCTTCCTCCTGAATCAGAGTCGCCTTCTCCATCACCAGCTCCGGTACCGGAAGTTTCAGCAGCGTCCCCAAATGCTCCCTCCAAATCAGTTTCCCCGGTGCCATCACCAAATGATTCTCGACAGGAGAGATCAGTTGGCGGATCGACGCGTCTTCGTCTTCGGAGACTCTTCGTGTCTTCTGGTGAAGAAAGAGAAAATATAGACGTGGTATATAGTGATTAGAAAAAGGGAGAAAAAGTGTTGGAAAATGAACAAATCAACACACAAGGGAGAAAAAGTGTTGGAAAATGAAATTCTTCCAAGTCTACCCGAGAATCATCTAGAAGAGACGATTTATTACATTTGACTCCTCTTAAGAATTTTCTCGAGATGAAGCAGCTCGTGCAGGTGGCAAAAATAAGAGGGGTACACTAAACATAATGTAATCTGATCTTAAACATATATCTCTATGTAGTGCATAGAAGCCTAACATTTTTCTTACTAAAACCCGACATGGTGCTTGATATTTAGATCTGGTGATTTTGCTTGCAGTTGAAAAGCAACTGGTGTACTGTGCAAGATAATCATATGAGGCTTTATGTTGACAACTCATGTATGCAAACAGCCTGAGAGCAAGAAGCTCTTTTAGTTGTCCAAACGCACAAATTCCTGCAAATGGTAGGAGTCTTATATAAAATACTCTAGCTTAGGCTGATTTAGTTTGAGATTTGTATCCTCTAAGTATCAAGTAAGAGCTGGTAGGAGCTGAAGTATCAAGTAAGTGTCAATTTGCTTTGACATTAGAATTCTTCCAGCAAGAGCAGAAGTGGTTTCTTTGTAGCTATCTTTATCCATCGATGCCAACGTATGTGTTTTTGCCGTTTGAGTTTTTTAAAACTGAATTCTGTGAGTTTTGGTGAAAATTTGAGTTGATTGAATTGGATCCCATAAAGACTCCAGCTTTTCTTTTATATTCTTAGTTATGTTGCTTAGTTTAAGCTCCAAACTAACGCATTGTAATATGGGCATTGGAGAAGGTCGTCCGGCTCTTCAATAAGGCCAGAAGTGTGCACATCGAACAAAGGTAATATGAATTAGGCTTATGTAATTGTTGATAATAAAGGTGCGTAAAGTTACAAATGTAATTACTTCGGCGTTTTCTTTTGAGCCTTTTAGATAATACTGGAAGCCGTTGTAGGTCCCCTGTTAAAAACAAAAAAAAACCATGTAAGTTTGCTTTAGCCTTGTGTATAGTTTTTGTAATAAATTTTAATAACTAATCATGAGGCTATGAGAACGTACTCACATTGCTCTTACAGGCTCTTTTGGATAATATAAGTGTTTGTCGCATTGTCCGTGCATTTTTTTTATTAACTGTTTTTCTCGAAACAGGTTGGAGTAATTATGTTACTATGTATAAGTCGTTTAAACTTTGTAAAATATGTTTGTTTGTATTTGCTGTAGTTCTTACCGTATTTGAAGCACACATCGCAACCACCTATGTCACATAGGATCGGAGAAATCCATAAGTTATGATGCATTTAACTTTTGTAACCATGAATATAGAAGGTTTAAAGCTTACAGTTGTAATAGACGATGGTGGACCAAACAGTAGGAATTGTTTTGTTCTTTCTTCCACGTTGAGGAAGCATTGATGAAGCTCACTTTCACTTTGTTGTCTTTGTGCCTTGAACTGTAGAGCACGAACGGTATATATAAACTTTTGCGTTTTGTGTTTCTCCTCTAAAAACAAGATGACTTTATCTCTTGTCCTATAGCTTTATAGGATTTATGAAGCAAAACACAATTACTTTTGGTTTAAGTCAAACACAATTACTTATGAGATAAGCGAAGTGGAAAATGAAGTAAGTTAATATTAAGACACATAGCGCTTTAATTTGACCAACTAAGCACAATTATAAAATAAGGAAATTTGGTTTGATATTTTTTCTTCTCCACTGTGAACGGCCAATTTGATCTAATATCTCTTCGTCAAGATTTTATTATTACAAAATTGGAATTACATGCTTGCTATGGTCAAATTCTCAATGACTAAAGGACCAGCTGTTGTATAGTGGAAGAAACGGAAAAAAATGTCTATATTGGAAACTCAGAACTGATATTTTCGTTTGATGGTGAATGTGTAATGACGAACGGTACTTAAAAAAAGTGTTGTGCTTGCTTTCATTTTATGCCTTTGATAACAGGCTTTTTACATATCCTTGTCTTCCTTAGACTAATATACCAAGACTTAACCAAAAAGCAAAAGTTGAAAGACAAGCAGCTATGACCAAAATATTTAGCGAAGCAAGGTGTGGGTAACAATTGGTTGAGGCCATTGTGGTGGTGTCCAAGTCAGTTACGGCGGTCCCGCTTATTTCTATGTTTGCGTCCATCCGTGTCACCATCTTCCTGGAGTACGTTGCCATCTTCTACAATAGTTCTCTTATCTTTCATGTTGTGGTCATGAACCTTGACGGTTTCTTCTTCAACAGTTTCATCCGCACCACTGATCTCCTCATACAGGCGGTTGACCATAAAAGTCTGGCGGGGAGCACTGAAATTGTATGCGGTGACTCTAACCTGAAATTTATAGGTTCGACCTATGGCGTCCACCAAACACTGTGGTATTGAGTTATGACAAGCAATGCCAGTATCGTCGTCACCCTGTGAAGCAAAGAAAAAGACCAAACATTCACACAAACTGAATAATAATCACAGAGAGGACTTAGTGTCTTTCCAATAAGAAGAGATGCTGCTCTCCCCCAAGATGTCCTCAACTTTTCTTCCAGTGAGCTTTGAAGTCTCACGGTCAAAGAGCACGAAAGTTGTGACATTTTCTTCGTCACGTACAGATAGCTCAACGCGGAACCTGTTTGACATAACATAGTAACGGATGTTCTGTTAGGCAAAGTTGAACCTTTCTTTTGGAAATTAATAGCAAATGAAGAGCAAACAACTAACTTGAGAACCCCAACAACATTTGCATTTTTGCATCTTTTGCAGACCAAAGTTGTGTCCGACCGTGCTAATTTGATTGGGCATCTAGTGCATCCGATGTAGTTCCAACCACAATCTGGCAATATGTCCACGATGGTAGCATTGCAACAGAAGAGCGCGTTCTGTGACGAAAATATAAATGTAAGAAATCTGTTTCACTAAATCCAAGTATCAAAGTTCGATATGAGTGCAAAAAACCTATGGAGTGGCAGTTTTTATAAACTGAAGAAGCTCAAAGATGGTTATTGTTTCAGGCTTCGCAAGCTCTGAAGAAAAGCTGTCGGGCAGAGCAAAGTTGTTCCCATCTTCCCCCAACCTTTGAAAGAGAGACGGCATGTTAAAAAAATGGGTAACCATGTGAGAGATGTAAAAATTCAGGGAAGGATTTTAAATATTCAGCAGACATCTCAATGTCGTTGACTAAAAAAATCCGGGTAGAAGAAGTCGAGTTAAGGTACATGACGTCTGCAGGAAGAGAAAACAAATTGGGTCAGCAATTGAAACCATTATACACGTGGATTATAAAAAAATTGGACAACAGATAGCTAAATGTTTTTGGATTAACTGCAGTTGTGAGTAGCACAGTAGGTTTAGAGCAGTCTCCGTAATCCTTTTTTGAAAAGTGGCAGCAATATTACCCTAGAGAGTAACACGGACAACTGCTCCACTGATTAATGACCGAAAAGGGGTGGCTAGCACTGACTATTTAAAGTTCTGAGAAATATAAGTGTACTTCAAAACATGCTTACTCTCTCAGTTGTAAGTGCACTTCGACCTTGTTTGTAGACCAACCATCATCGTCCATGGTAAGTAGTATCTTTCCAATGACATCTAAACATATAATCTTGTAGCTTGAACACGACAGATTTACCATAATCCGGAAGAAAGAAATTGTTACCATTTAGATCTCTGTTCGTGTCCACATCTCTCTGAAAATCAGCAAGGGAAGCAAGGCTGAACTTTTGCCTTTCAATTGAATGGCAACACTGGTCATCTTCGACAAATATCGTTTGCTAGGTGAATTGTATCAAAAAACTTGTGCGGAGTGACCCTGTAGTTGTTCTTGTTGGGTAGAACCAAATTTTTTTTCAACTTATACACTCCTCTGGTGTTGAGAGATGGTTGATAACGACATATTATGTTTGCTGCAATAAAGGCATGAATAACATTTGCCTGCAAAAAAGATCGTTACAGAGAAGTTTATTTTCAAAACAAATGACGCATCACTAAAGTATACACTACCTCTTCATCGATGAGCAAGATCTCCAGTCCTATAAGTATATTGCATTTGTTCGGACTGCGGGCCTCCCAGAAATGAAGAAGCCTGACAAGAAATTCTTTGTTATTAAATCCTATCTGAAGATGATTAAAATTCATTGTCAAAGCAGTAGTAAAGAGCAGATCTTCCTACGATGCCTACAAGAAGCATCTTACCGTCCCCTCCTCCATTTATAGTCGAACCACGCTCTATCCACGTTTTGGGATAAGAAAAATTTGTCAGTCCCTCAATTACTTAATCTACTCAATTTCCTCAAGGCCATCAATTTCCTTAATATACTAAACTTCCTTAATCTTCCACTAATAAAAGTCAAATCCCCAATCCTTAATGCAAAAGAAAACTTGCATCGAAATTGAGAGGAAGAATAATCTCATTGTCGTCTCATGGTACCAAAAAGAGGACATCTTATCTCTATGTCATCTATGTCTCATGTCGTGTCATCTATGAGCGGAAAAGAATCCCCTCATTGGTCAATCGAGAAGAAAATAATGAGCAGAGAAGAATCCACCCATTGCTTAACCGAAAAGAAAACGAAGATTCAGAACAAGCGGCCGTCTTCGCTCACAACGATGATGTCTAACACATTAGGTTAAATGGGCCAAGTGGGCTCAACGGATTTAGCTACAAATCACTTCTCAAACTTATCGCATTAAGTTTTATTAGTAGTAGATTCATCAGGGAGAAATCCCTTGCTGGTATTGAAGCCATGTTCTTCATCTCCAAGATAGCCTAAATTGCTATCATAGGATTGATTCGTTGTTGACTTGGTAAATACGATTCTATTTGGGAAGTTTCTTGGTCTTAGAAAAGAAACAATTTTTTTTAGTTTGTGTGTTTGTATTAGACTTGATATTCGTTATGTTGGGTGTGTAGTTTTCTGAAACTATTGTTTGGACATTTTTGGCCGGCTTCTTGACTGCAAGGACGGTCTTTGTCCCTCGACCCCTGTATCCGACTAAGATTTAATAAAAGATATCATATATTAAAAAAGGGAAGTGATTACGAAGGCATATACGTGGCATCTATACATTGGACTGATGATATGACTTAACGTTTCTGATTTTGGTTCAGATGATTGGATACACTTTTCCTCTTTTATTTAAGGGAGCTTGTGAAATGGTCTTCGTGTCTGAGATAGACAGAGAAACCTTTTGTTTTTTGGAAAACCACACAATTGTCTCTAACGGTTGCAACATGCTCAAAAAGTTTTGGTGGGTGGTTTGAAATTGATCAAAAATGGGTCACAATCATTAATGGTCACTGGCTCCTTTATTTTAGATTGGGTGTTTTAATAATTGTAGTAGTCATAAAAATAAATGTTCCTAATGGTGTTATTCAGGGGCCAAAGTAAACAAGATATTTGTCCATGATATGGATATGTATTAACTTAAAATATAGATAAAATAAAATAAAAATGCGTAGGTTTATTAAAATCAAATGAGATAAGATGCTTTTGTGTCAAGGCAAAGATGATAATATTGTTGACGAATAAAAGAAGGTTAAAACGTATTAAATATGACAGCAAATAAAATACTATGCAATGAAAGTCTTAAACATATAATCTCTAACATAATATAGGACTTTAATGGATATTATTATAATGGTTGACAAGGTGTATACAGTTTATATAATAGGGACTCTATTGAAATAGTCAAAAGATGACTATTCACATGCTTCCTTTTTGTCGTGTTACTGTATACATGCGGCATGCCTCGTGTTGATATTCACACAAATCACACGGTTCATGTCATATACAAGACGTCGCAGAAAACGTAAATGGAGCGGCACAAGCGTAACAATCTCACTCGACCGCTACAAAAAAAATTCTAGAACCAAAATCACATATTGTTTGTTAATCACTCAAAAACTTAATTTCAACAATGTTTAGTATTACTACTCTACTCGTTTTAACGTGCTTATTACGTTAGCCCTAAAAACAAGGTTAAGATTATTACTAAAAACATCTCCAACCATTTGCATTATTTTAAATATTAAAATAGTATTGAGTTTTACTTCAATCCATTGTATTATTTTTTATAAAAAAAATAATATTTTAGATATATTCATTTTTATTACAATTTGTTCTTTTTCTAATTATACCCATTAATTATCAAAATTATAAATTCTATCCACTTATTATATATTTTTAATAAATTTATCTATTAGTACTTCATTTATCTAATTGATTAATGTGAATTATCAATTTTAAACAATAAGAACGTAAAAGTATAACATATTGATAATAATCAATTTTGGAAATTATATTTATAAAAATTAAATAAAATGTAAATGTGATTTGTTTTTTAATTTTTATTTATCAGTGGTAAAATTAATGATATAATAATAATTCACAATAAAAATATTACTTAAAATTAAAATTTTAATATAGAAATAAAAATATATAGCACACTATAGTAAAATAAAAAAATAAAAATACAGAAAACAATAAAATTAGTACAATTTATTTGGCATAACCATTAGTGTATTTTTCTCATAAATGACTAATTAAGTAATTTTGAATTGAAAAAATGATCTTTGTGATCTTTGATTCTTTTCCCACAAATTATTAATTAAATCATGTTTTGTTGTTTAACTTTAATTTATTTTTTGTTTTTTATTTTTCATTTATTTTCTGTATTTTATCTTTACTTTTGCTACTATTTATGTTTTTAACCGTTTATTACTAGTTTATGTCATTATATCTTCTATTATATAAATGTTATTTGCATTTTAATTTTTTAATTACCAATGAAAACATTATTTATATAAAATTTTGAAATAGTATAGATGTAAGAAATGTAAATATTCACTTGATTAATTAATTTCTAATAAATATTATGTATTTAAAATATATTTGAAAATTTATAATTAAAGATTTTGAAACATGAAAGATCTTTTTATAAATAAAAAAGTTCAGCATTAAAATAGTGCAACATTAAATTTTTGTATTAGATATAGTACAAAAAAAAATAGTTTGTATTATTTTAGTGTCCAATATAATACTATATTAAAAAAGATTTTGTATTAAAATAGAATTTGGTGTAGGATTTAATGTAAATTTTTATGGTATCATGATTTGTATTTACGCATTGCAGAATTCTAGACGAAATATACATTTACTGCATTTAGTTAATATCGGTTATCCCTTCTTTTCTGGTTGTTTAACAACTTTAAAAAAAAAAAAAAAAAAAA